>VSMD01050322.1:0-114524 GCA_008750895.1 Mirza zaza
CGGGAGAAAGGGGTTCCTCAAGTGCAGTGGCAGCTGAGCGTTGCATGGTAATAGGATTAAATTTGAAACTGTTACAGGTGACGAGCCCATTCTTGTATGTCAGAGGGCTAGACTTTTTCTTCCGTCAGCAGATATTATTTTCTCTTCATTGTTACCAAAAGAGCACAAAGGCACATTCCTACTTATTCTCTTGCCTTATGCTGATCTTGAAACAACTCTGAAAATGCTCACTCGCCGGGGATCTTAAACCAGCACTGAAAACTCCAAAGGAGGGAAGATTATTTACTCCCATCTCTTCTCCCTTTTCCTCTTCAGTGCTAACAACTTGCTACTTTAATCCCCATTTTGCACACTCTTTCCCGGAAAAATCAACAAACGTGTCTGGACCTACTGTAGGCAGGCACTTGTCAATTCCACGAAGTACAAGATTCCAGCTTTGCTCACAGGGAGCCTGCAGTCTCATCGGAAGACAAAGTCACACTCAGAAATGAACGCCAGTGCCCAGCAGCACACGTTCACCGCTAAGTCAGAGGGCCCAGCCACGATGGCTTCAGGAATCCAACTGGAGAAATTCCTCAGGACTGAGACATGCAAGGTTCTTGGGGAACCTGGGCCTTGAAGGACAGGTTAGATATAAGGGAGGACCACAAAGAGCACCTCCGCAGGTG
Source organism: Mirza zaza (assembly GCA_008750895.1). Taxonomy (NCBI): domain Eukaryota; kingdom Metazoa; phylum Chordata; class Mammalia; order Primates; family Cheirogaleidae; genus Mirza; species Mirza zaza. The sequence goes on from VSMD01050322.1 coordinate 669, forward strand.
TGGGCATCCTTGCGGAATAATGAGGAGCCTCGTCAGCTGGAGAGGAGGGAGAGCTGTGATTGGCTGATGCCACTTCTGAGCCAATGACAGTGTAAAGTAGGATTTTCCCGGATTTGTAGAAACCCCCGTGTGTTGCAAATATACCTGCCATGGCATTAGAGAGATATAACAAGTGATCTGATAGGACTCCCGCGACATGCCAGCTGAGGATGGCGTGACAGGTGGGCACCGTGCTTGGGGGCCACGGTAGCTGCATTCTGCCCCCAAATCCTCTGTCTCTCTCCCCGCGCAGTCGGGACCAAGGTAAGGGCAGGCTGCAAAGGGCGCGTCTCTCTCTCCCTGCAAGCTCAGCTTGGATTCTTTCTTTCTCTTCCTCTCCCCATTCTCTCCCCTTTCCTGCTCACGGCCAGATGTCGAGGAGAAATCCTTCCCCACTGTGAGTTCTGGTTGGGATGCCGACCTGTGACGTTGCCTTTTGGGGGATGGTGTGCATGTGCAGATGAGTAGAGTGTAAAACACGGGGACCAACCCAGGTCCCCCGGCCTAGAATCCGTCTCCAGGCCTAGCTGGGGCACTTTTTAGCTGTGTGAACTTGGGCTGTCACTAAACTGCCTGTTCCTCCATTCCATTTATTTGTAAAACTGAGTCTGGTAGTATCTTCCTACCTACCTCAGATGATTTTCTCGAGGGTCAAATGGAATAATGTCTGTGAGAGCACTTGGGAGACAAGAGAACTTTTCATTCACAGCTCAGGGCGGAGACTGCATGGGGTGGAGGGGAGGGAAATCGGGAGGTCTCAGTAAGTCCCATCCAGCCCTGTGATTCTGTAAAATTATTTTGTATCATTAAAACAAGTTTCACTAGATAGCTTCCTTCGCTGTCGTAATAACTCTCACTCTAATGATTCCTTTTTCCCCCTTAGACGTCCCTAAGTTCCAGCTCCCTGCCAAAAGTCCCAGCTCGCCTCGCCTGGCCTGCTCCCCTGTCGGAGGGACTCCCGGCCGCAGCGGAAATGCTCACGGGGCACCTTCGCAGACACTCTGGGCTTAACGATGGGGACGGACTTGCATAGAAATGACCGGACGCTCTGCACGGCGGGGAGCTGAGTTTCGCTGGGCTCCTCTGTTCAAGACGCTCTTTCCTTTTAAGTACCTTAATGTGAAAGTGAGTCCTACAGCAGCATTTCAGTAAAAAGGAATCCATGGCCCAAATGTTGACAGATATACAAACTTAGAGAGATGGCGATGGGTACGGGGGTGGATGACGGGACAGAGGATGGCACCACTGGTAGTGTCAGCTGCATGAGGCAGGTCCCAGAAGGACACGGACAGCACACTCCCAAGGCTACATGAGCCGTTCAATGAAGTTCTATTTGCCACGGTGTCTCAGTTTCCCAGGGCAGCACCACACACTGGGCGGCTTCAACAACAGCTGTTTGTCCCCTCACAGTCCTGGAGGCTGGAAGTCCATGATCAAGGTGTCAGCAGGGGCTGGGCGTGGTGGCTCTCCTAGCACTCTGGGAGGCCAAGGCCGGTGGATCCTTTGAGCGCAGGAGTTCAAGACTAGCCTGAGCAAGAGCGAGACCCTGTCTCTACTAAAAATAGAAAGAAATTAGCCAAACAACTAAAAATAGAAAAAATTAGACGGGCACAGTGGCATGTGCCTGTAGTCCCAGCTACTCGGGAGGCTGAGGCAGGAGGATCGCTTGAGCCCAGGAGTGTGAGGTTGCTGTGAGCTAGGCTGATGCCACAGCACTCTAGCCAGGGCAACAGAGTGAGACTCTGTCTCAAAAAAAAAAGGTGTCAGCAGGGCTGGTTTCTCTTAAGGCCTCTCTCCTTAGCCTGCAGGCGGCATCTTCTCCCTGTGTCCCCATATGGCTGCCCCCCGTGAGTCTGTGTCCTAACTGCTTCTTATAAGGACCCCAGTCTATTGGATTAGGGTCCACCTTAAATGAGGATTAGGGTCCTCATTTAACCCTAATCACCTCTCTAAAGACCCTGTCTCCAAATGCAGTCACCCTGGAGTACCAGGGTTAGGGCGTCAGCATACGAACTTGCAGGGTACACAAGTCAGCCCATACCACACGCCGTAGACTCAGGAAGGGCTGGTGGAGCACCAGGAACTTGTAGCAGCAGAAGCTTCTATCATCCCCTGGGCTGAAAAGGCAAAGGGGAGCGAGCAGGGAGTTCCTGGCCCCCAGTGAGGGCTGCAGCCAGGCGAGAGGGACCACCCAGCAGGACGTGTGGTGGAGCGACACAGTCACTATCAAAGCCAACGGCACTTCCCAGTAGTCAAACCCACCTGGAAGTCAGAGTAGAGAAGCCCAGGGGTGCAGCTCTGAGATGCCAGCCTGCCAAGGCAGAGACAGCTGACAAGTGTGGCCCAGGGTCTGGGGGGAGGGCTGGCATGTAAGAGGGACACCAGGGAATGACCAGCACAACGGAGGAAAAGTACACATTTCCAGAGGAAGAATTGCAACTGATGTTCAAGCAATAGAAATGGGCTATAAAGAGTTACTGGGAAACAGAAAATGTCATTTAGCTGCAAAAATATCAGTTATACATTCTAAACCTGCAGTCCCCAACTCCTGGCCAGTGGCCCAGCACCAGTCAGTGGCCTGTCTGGAACCAGGCCGTGCATCACCACCTGAGCTCCGCCTCCCCCCGCCCTCCCCCATCTGTGGAAAAACTGTCTTCCATGAAACCTGACCCTTGTGTCAGAAAGGTTGGGGACCACTGTTCTAAACTAAATCACCTGCTCATGTAACCATTTCAATGTCCTGGGAGTTGCCATTCTAGGATACTTGTTTGTCTAGGTAACACAGAATATAGAACAACAAATGGTTGCCAACCTTGACATGTTGAACACTTACGTTCTTATGCTATATACTGTGACATATATATATATATATTTGAATGGTTTAAAATAGTGACCCGGGAGGATGGCCCAGGACTCAGCAGTTTAGATGCCCAAATGATAGGTGGAGACAAAATATGACCAACTTGCAACTGATTCATTTGAAGCTAACACATCCACCTGCGTTGAGACCCTGTGTTCTTCCCATGGGCAGAGACGACGGCTGTCAGGCAGGGTTTCCTCTTCTTGGGGCCTGAGCCCTTGTGGCCAGCCCCTGATCTGTGCCTGGGGTGGAGCCAGGGACAGATGTGTGTCTGGGGTGGCCTGCAGCTCCACGAGTCTGTCCCCCACTTATGTCAGGAGCCAGTCACATTTTGGGCAGATATTTGCATGGGCCACACTGGGGTCTGTCTCCAGCCCCTTGTGGAAGAAACCAGGGTCTTCTGAGGCAAGGATGTACCAAGAGGAAGAAGGGCTCCTCCCATGCTGGCAGCTGCATCCTGTCTTAAGCTCCATTTGGGTTCTCTATTCCTGTGCAACAAATCACCCCAACCTCACTTGCTTGCAACGAGAAGTCAGTTATTTTTCTCATGAATCTGCAGTTTGGGCTCTGTGGGGAGGGCGTGTCTCTGCTCCATGCAGTGTCCTCTGGGTCCTCGTGGCAGTAGTCTGCAGGATCCACTTCCGAGACGGTTCAGGGACAGGCTAGAAGCTGGGGCTGGCCGTGTGCTGGGCACACAGCCAGGACCGAAGATGGGACCTCTCCTCTGCTCCTCTCTGTGGCCCGGGCTGTCGCAGCATGGGGACTGGGTGCTGTGGACGAGTTTCCCAAGACAGAGCCCAGTGGAATCTGAGTCACCTTGGATGTCCTGGCCTTGGAAGTGTCCTAGTGTCACTTCCAGCCCCTGCAGTGGGCCAGAGAGGCTGGTCCAATTCCAAGCAGAGGGGACACAGATTTGAGAGACTGCAAGGTCCCAGAAGAACACGTGTGACCATTTTGGAATAGACTCCCTGCCTCAGGGCGGTTCCCTGTGTGACCCCTACCTGCCCGTAGGTCACAACATGGGGATATGAAGCAGGTGCATCTCCCATTGTGATAGGAACTAGGTAACAATTGATAAAGTAACAGGCTGGGTGCGGTGGCTCATGTCTGTAATCCTAGCAGTCTGGGAGGCCGAGGCGGGAGGATTGCTCAAGGTCAGGAGTTCAAAACCAGCCTGAGCAAGAGGGAGACCCCGTCTCTACTAAAAATAGAAAGAAATTAATTGGCCAACTAAAAATATATAGAAAAAATTAGCTGGGCATGGTGGCACATGCCTGTAGTCCTAGCTACGTGGGAGGCTGAGGCAGGAGGATCACTTGAGCCCAGGAGTTGGAGGTTGCTGTGAGCTAGGCTGACGCCACGGCACTCTAGCCCAGGCAACAGAGTGAGACTCGGTCTCAAAAAAAAAAAAAAGAAAGAAAGAAAAATAAAGTAACGATAAACTGGTAGCGATATCATTCATTCAGCAAAACCTTACAGAACGTCTGCTGTGTGCCAGACCTTACACTAGGTTATGGGAACATAGGTATGAGAAAACAAACTGCTCCTGCCCTCAATGACCTTATGACTGTGACGGGGATAGAGCAGCCATTCCAGGATTCCAGTACAGTGCTGGCTTTGGGAGCACACGCCGGCCAGGCGCGGTGGCTCACACCTGTAAATCCAGCACTCTGGGAAGCCAAGACAGGAGGCTCACTTGAGGCCAGGAGTTGGAGACCAGCCAGGGCAACATTGTGGGACACCCATCTCTAAAAAAGTTTTTAAAGATTAGCCGGGCATGATGGCACATGCCTGTAGTCCCAGCTACAGGCTAAAGCAGGAGGATCACTTGAGCCCAGGAGTTCAAGGCTGCAGTGAGCTGTGATCACGCCACTGCTCTCCAGCCTGGGTGACAGAGTGAGACCCTGTCTCCAAAAAAAAAAAAAAAAAAAAACAATAAACAACAGCACAACAAGCTGTGAGCGCTCACAGAAGGGTCAAATAAGCACTCTGTGGGGTGCTGCAGAAGTGATGTCCAAGCAGAAGCTTGGGGACAAGTCCTATTTAGTAGTAAGCAGGAGGGGGGCCGGGAAGGGGGAGCAGTCCAGAGGGAAGAACGAATGAGAGGAACAAGATACGCAGAGACCTAAGGCAAAAGCAGGCTGAGGAACCTCCCAGCTTACTCAGGACCATCCTGGCTTTAGCACCACAAGATCCACATCCAGAAGAGCCTTCTTGTCATTGTGAGTGATCCCTGGAACTGTCAACCATCCAACAGAGCTGCAGCCCAGGGGAACAGGGCTGGGCGTGGCAGGGCTGGAGAGGGAAAGCTGGAGAGGTCGCCAGGAGCCCAGTGGGAAGCCATGCCCAGTGGGAAGCCACGCTGTGCTGCAGAGCTCAGACTTTATCTCAAAGGCAAGGCGGTTGAGCAACCACAGGACTGTGCACTGGAGAGTGACTTGCTAAGACTTGCCTGGAGAGAGGGCTCTGGCTTCCCGAGAATTAAGAAGAGGGAGACACTGTGGACCACTTAGGGAGGCGCCGCAGTTTTCCAGGGAAGAGACGAGGGTGACTTGACTAAAGAAAGCAGTGGAGTGGGTGGAGAGAACTAGAAGGAGGTGTGGAATATCTTCAGGAGCAACAGCAGAACTGAGAAATTTAGAGGCAGGCGGTGAGAGAGGAGAAATCCAGAATGACTCCCAGTTTTCTGGCTTGGGCAACTGGAAAGCGTCTTGGAAGTAATTAGGATGGTTTGGAAATACCTTCCCCACACCACCCTGCACAGGCCAACAAAGCAGCTATTCTTCTGCTTCCTATAGCTCCTGTCGACTTACAAGTAAGCCCAGTTGGTGCGGCTGGCCCAGGGTCCCAGCAGAGCCATGAGACTTATAGGAACTTCAGGACAAGGAGGAGGTTTGGGGGATGAGGGAAAGGCCATGGATATTTATTTATTAAACTAGATACTCCCCTAAATTTTTTTTTCTTAGAGACAGTCTTGCTCTGTCGCCCAGGCTGGAGTGCAGTGGTGTGATCATAGCTCACTGAAGCCTCAAACTCCTGGACTCAAGCTATCTTCCTGCCTCAGCCTCCTGAGTAGCTGGGACTATAGGTGCACAGCAACATGAGTAATTTTTCCAAAAAGAAATTTTCAGAGACGGGTCTCACCGTGTTGCCCAGGCTGGTCTTGAACTCCTGTCCTCAAGCAATCCTCTCACCTCAGCCTCCCAAAGTGCTGGGAGTACAGGTGTGAGCCACTGCGCCTGGCCCTTAAACTGTTTTTGTAGTTGATCTTGTTTAATCGAGTGGGTCAATAGGCATTGTCATCCTCATTTTACAGGTATAGAATTCGGCATAAAGTAAATGTGCTGAAAGTGGCCACAGCTGCAAAGCTGGACTGGAATTTCACCCCAGATGTGTTTGATTCCAAAGAACTGTCGTTTCTGCCCACGGCTTCCTCAGTGAACGCTAGTTTCTACCCGATTGGATGTTTCTTCACATCTGCTGCCATGCCTTGATTCCAGCTTTCTTCCCAGGAAGAGAGGTCAGCAGCAGTAGTGAAGGACACAGCCCAAGGGACAGGAGTGTCACCCCTCTCAGGGTTCTGAGAGGCCAGCTAACAGCTGCTTCCAGGGGACCAGGATTGCAAGGCAGTTTCTTAATCCTTTGTAACTTGTCCCTATCCTGATTATATGTGCAAAATCCTAAAATCAGAGGACCTATATAATTATCTTTGCAGGCATCTGAAACGGGACGCTCTGGAGGCGGCGTCCCTGCCAATAGCCAGTTTAGGGAAGAGGGGCGTGTCAGGAGATGAATAAAGAGATAGACAGTGATGGGAACGGCACTCCAGAGGATAAAGGAAAGCAGATGGGTTCCCAGGGCTCCCTCCAAAGGGTGCAGGAACGTGACAACTAGACTGCACGGTCCCTATATGGAGGGTGGCCCTCCTAAGGCCAAACAAGCTGGAGCTAGAGCCATATTTTTAAAAAGAAAAAAAAAAAAAGACTAAAAACATAGAAAAAAAACAGTGCCATCTCGAGCTATTTCTTAACCATCCAGGTGTACATGTTGATGTCAATCTTGACTTCAGTCTCCTTCGAAGCCTTGATCCTTCCGTATTCACACTGTTGCTCTGACCCTTTTGCTCAAGTCTGTCTTCTACCAGTTATTTCCGCATGAACCTTATTCCCACTCTAGATTGGGAAATTGTCAAAGGATCCCAGTTTCACTCGCTCCAGATTTCCACATTTTCTTTTATCCAGTTGGCACATGATTGGCGTTTGACGGTAACATTGTCGTTGGAATATCTTCGGAGGTCCCAAAATGTGCATCTCAGCGGGCTTCTTTAGCCACTGGCACTAGCAGAGAAAGAACACTAGAGGGCGCGCCGTCCCCGCTTATCGGAGTTCAGGAAGCTGCACCTCCCCTGCCCATTGCCTCTGTCTTAAAAATTCAAACATGTCTGAAGTTTTGTTTTCCCCACTAACAGGGAGGAGCTTTGGGGAATTTTGAACACATATGCCAACACCCTCAGGGAACTACTCACTTATGCCACTCGGGACTCAGTTTTTGAAAAACAGTCTTAATGAGGAAATATATATTCTAAAAAGCAAGCAACCACTTTAGGATGGCGATTATAATGACAAACAAGCCATACAGAAAACAAGCTGTCAAGGACACAGAAAAATTAGAACCCTCGTGCATTGCTGGTGGGATGTAAAATCGTGTGCCTGCTGTGGCAAATGGTATAAGGGTTTCCCAAAAAATTAAACACAGAAATTGCCACATGATCCGATCCAGAGATTCCACTTCTGGGTCTATGCCCCAAAGAACCGAAAGCAGGAACTAGAACAGGCATTTACACACCCACGTTCACAGCGGCACTGTTCACAGTAGCCAAGAGACGGACGCAGCCCAAGTGTCCACTGACAGATGAGTGAATAAACAAACGTGTCCTATACTCACAGTGGAATACTGTCCGGCCATAAAGACAAAGGAAATTCTGACTCATGCCAGAATCTTGGATGAACCTTGTGAACATCATGCTAAGTGAAAGAAGCCAGTCCCAACAGGACACATGCAGCATAATTCCACTTATATGAGGTCCCTAGAGTAGTCAATTTCATAGAGAAAGTAGAATGGGGGTTGCCAGGGGCTAGGGGGAGAAGGTGGATAAGGAGTTAGTGTTTAACAGGGACAGAGTTTCAGTTTGGGAAGATGAGAAAGTTCTGGAGATGGATGGGGCTGATGGTTGCACAACAATGTGAATGTACTTAATGCCGCTGATCTGTACATTTAAAAATGGAAGAACAGCCTGAGCAACATAGCAAGACCTGCTCTCTACAAAAAAAATTTTAAAAGTAGCCAAGTGTGGTGGAGAAGTGATATGATAAAAGAAGCATTTTCAGAAGATTAGTGGTATACAGGATAGATATGAGTAAAAACTATAGGTAGGTGTATCAGTTAAGACACTGCAGCAAAAACTCAGGGACTATATTAAGGACGGTGGCCCTCATGATTAAAAGAAATGGATGGGGCCAGGTGTGGTGGCTCACACCTATAATCCCAGCACATTGCAAGGAGGATCGCTTGAAGCCAGGAGTTCAAGACCAGCCTGAGCAACATGTGAGAACCCCACCTCCCACCTCTCCTGCCATCTCTGCAAAAAATTAAAAAATTAGCCAGATGTGGTGGCTTGCGCCTGTAATCTCAGCTCCTTAGGAGACTGAGGAAGGAGAATCGCTTGAGTCCAGGAGTTTGAGGCTGCAGTGAGCTATGCTCATACCCCTGCAATGCAGCCTGGGCCACAGAGCAAGACCCCCTCTCTCAAAAAAAGAAAGAAATGGATGTATTAAAATGATGGACCTTGGTGACAAAAACAATGGGGTGGGGGTTTGCAGGTGGTCAAGGAAGAAAGTAGAGTCCAAGATGATTCCCAGGGATCTATAAAGGGTCTAGCCCAGACTTTGGAAGCCTGGTGGTAATACTCTATGTACAATTGCTGTATATTGCTCAACTGAGTAAATAAAATCTGATAGATTTTTCAGAATACTATATGAGTGACTTGCAGATTTTTATAAAATATTCAAGTTTTAGTCTTTGATCATTTTGTTGATTTTCTAAGTCACTGTCCTACTTAAAGATATATATGATATATAAAATATATATAGCTTTGATTTTTTTTTGCTAGTTTTTATTTATTTATTTATTTTGGAAATAGAGTCTCACTCTGTGGCCCAGTCTACAGTGCTGTGGCGTCAGCCGAGCTCACAGCAACCTCAAACTCCTGGGCTCAAGTGATCTCCTGCCTCGGCCTCCTGAGTAGCTGGGACTACAGGCATGCGCCACCATGCCCAGCTAATTTTTTCTATATATTTTTAATTGGCCAATTAATTTATTTCTATTTGTAGTAGAGATGGGGTCTTGCTCTTGCACAGGCTGGTTTTGAACTCCTGACCTTGAGCGATCCTCCCGCCTCGGCCTCCCAGAGTCCTAGGATTATAGACATGAGCCACGGCTATCTGTTACATCTTTAATAGCCTTGCTATTGAGTGATTCCTGGACCAACAGCATTACCATCAAGTGTGTACATATTAGAAATGTAGAATCTTGGTTGTAACCCCAAGCCTAATGAATCAGAATCTGCATTTTTGAGAGCTTGTTTGGGGGTTCTAGGAGGGAGCACAGCTACTCATACACCCTTGACTGAAGAACGGTCCTCCTCTATTAGGGAGGGTCGTCCTCTTCAACAGAGCACACAGCTTCAGGAGGGACACACACGGAGTGGTGAGGAAGCGGACACCGCCTAGCCAGCCAGATCAGCTAAATCAACAGGGTGACAGATGTCGCAGCCAGATGGCCCTCCTATCCAGAATCTGCATTTTTTTTTCAAGACAAAGTCTCGCTCTGTTGCCCGGGCTAGAGTGCAGCGGCGTCATCATAGCTCACTGCAACCTCAAGCTCTTGGGCTCTAGTCATCCTCCTGCCTCAGCCTCCTGAGTAGCTGGGACTACAGGCTAGTGCCACCATACTTGGCTCATTTTTTTTCTTTTTAGTAGAGATGGTGGGAGGGGGTCTCACACTTGCTCAGGCTGGCCTTGAACTCCTGACCTTAAGCAAACCTCCCACCTTGGCCTCCCAGAGTGCTAGGATTACCACCACGCCTGGCCTGGAATCTGTATTTTTAATAAGATCTTTCATGATTTGTAGGCACATAAAGTTTGTAAGCGATACTGGCCTACAAAACAAAGTCTGAACTCTTAACCTGGCAAAGTTCTCCAATGGCTTTTCAATCTTATTTTCTTACTATAAAACATGAATCCTTTGCTTTCAATGTAATTTCAGAAAGGGGGTGTCATTGCATTGACAAGTGATAGGAAAATGAGTTAAATATAGTTCAACACAACCAAATGAGAACCTGCATGAAATACTTGATTAGTAACGATGACTGGCAGAAACATTAAATGCTCTGAGTTAGAAGAAGGAAAGAGTTGTCATAGTTTTTGAAGTTTTCACCGAGGTTGGGGAGGCTTTTGCAGACAGTTCCAGTGAGGGCTGGGAACCTGCAGCCTTGAGGCCACATGTGCCCTTCTGGATCCTTGAGTGCGGCCTTTTGACTTTTGACTGAATCCAAATTCTACAGAACAAATCTTTTTGAATAAAGGGATTTGTTCTGTGAAGTTTGGATTCGACTGAGGGGCCACACTTGGAGATCTGGAGGGTGAAAGACAGAAAAGCAAAAAAATTAAAAAGCAAAAAGGAACAGAGATGAGAAAATGTTTTTTGAAATTAAAGTGAGTAGTAGTGGGAAGGTTGGGAAAACTCTAAATAAGAGGCCAGGGTATTTATTTACTGAGGAGTGCAGTATTTACTCTAACTTGTTCATGATGGAATTTCGATATATTTCATTCCATCATCAAAAAATACAAACACTTTTTAAGAAAGAAAATGACTTTTGGGAGGCTGAGGCAGGAGGATTGCTTGAAGCCAGGAGTTTGAGACCAGCCTGGGCAACATAGGAAGATCCCATCTCTAAAAAAAAATTTTATAAAAAATTAGCCAGGTGTGGCGGTGTATGCCTGTAACCCTAGTGACTCACGAGGCTTAGGCAGGAGAATCGCTTGAGCCCAGGAGTTCAAGGCTGCAGTGAGCTATGATTGTGCCACTGCACTCCAGCATGGACCAGAGCAAGACCCTGTCTCAAAAAAGAACGAAATAAAGAAAATGACTGTACAATTCATTGATATGCATTATAAAAATCACAACTATCAGCAAGCACCCATGAGAAAACCAAGTTATTGAAGTAAATATGATCTGCTGTTGCCAAATCTTTATTATTTATTCGCTGCTTGTTAATTCATTTTGTCATCTAATAATGACAGCAGATAAAAGTTTGGATGCTTACTACTACAGAAAAGCAAGTACACATGGGAAAAAAATACAAGCTGAGAAAGTTCTATCCATTAACTTTTATCTATGAATTGGGGAAAGGTCGTGGTTATTTGATATGGGGGCAGACCACCTGGGTTCAGCTCTCAGAACACAGTCTTCCCAGGGAACTTGGATGAAGGCCTGACCGTGGGAAGCCAGGTCGGGAAAGGATAAACGAGTGCTTTCAGGCAGATTACTCTGGAAACAGTATATACCATGGGCTGGCCAAAGGAGCAGCGAGAGACAGGAAGACCAGATAGGCGATCTCAGCAGTAAACAGCAGTAATCCTGACTTGAGATGGAGCAATAAGACCTTATGTTTACACAGCACTTTATGTTATACGAATTCTTTTCACAGACACTCCTTAAAATGATTATGTAAGGTAGGTAATTTTTTTAAAATTTGGAGGTTTAGTTAAAAAGGCAGCTATGTGAGAGACATTTTATAAAGAAGAATTGACAGGCATGGTGGCTCACGCCTGTAATCCTAGCACTCTGGGAGGCCGAGGCGGGCGGATTGCTTGAGGTCAGGAGTTCCAAACCAGCCTGAGCAAGAGTGAGACCTTGTCTCTACTATAAATAGAAAGAAATTAATTGGCCAACTAATATATAGAGAAAAAATTAGCCGGGCATGGTGGCGCTTGCCTGTAGTCCCAGCTACTCGGGAGGCTGAGGCAGGAGGATCGCTTGAGCCCAGGAGTTTGAGGTTGCTGTGAGCTAGGCTGACGCCACGGCACTCAGTCTAGCCTGGGCAACAAAGCAAGACTCTGTCTCAAAACAAAAAAAAAAAAGAATTGAAGGACTTAGGGAGAGTTAGGGTGGTGGGGAAGGGATGGGAATCCAAGATGCTCCCAAAGTGCTTCAGCTTGGGTGACGAGGAGGATGTCACGGCTCTTAACAGACGTCTAGAGGAAAAGCTGGTGTGGAAGGAGGTTTGTAGTGGTAAATTTGATCTTTTCTTTTTATTCTGAAATAATTTCAAATTTACAGGAAAGTTATACTGAAAGAATAGTACAAAGTAACGCCCCGTCCATATTCCCTTTGCCCAGAGACTCATGTAAGTCTCACCTGTGGTCTCAATAACGTCCTTCATAGCAGAGCCATCCGATGGGGTCACACATGGCACAACTGTCATCCTGCTGATTCCCCTTCAAGCTAGAGCCAATCTGTAGGCTGTCCCTCAACGTGGGTTTGTCCGGTGTGTCCTCCTGAGTAGACCCAGGTTATGTCTTCAACAGGAACATACAGAAGTGACGCTGTCACTTCTCACTGCATTTTATCAGGTGGCACACAAATGTCAATTCATTTCATTACCTGTGCTGTTAACTCTCATGCTCTAAGGTGGTGTCTGCTGTGTTTCTCCACAGTACAGTTGTTGTACTTCCACCCCCTTTCTGATCACTGCAGTGGTTTGCAAGGAGACACTTTGAAAGGTGCTGGCGAGGCTGGCTTCATGAACGTTCCACCTGGATCGCTGCAAAGCGCCCTACACTTAGAAGTGTTCCAGGTTTGGTTTATTTTTTGCTGGAGAAGGAAGGGAGGGAGGGAAAGAGGGGGAAGGAGGCGAACAGGCATACATTTAATTTTTGACTTTTTACACTTGAGTTGCCAGGATGCCCAAGAAGAATTAGAAAAGCCAAGACTAGGGCTTGGGCGGGAAATCTGGGTTGGAGATAAAGGCTGGGGCGGTACGTGCACAAAGGTGGTGACTGAAACAGGGAGGACAGTGTCTCCAAGGGAATTAGGAAGAAAAAGAGGAACCAAGGACCTAACCTTTGGGAATGCACTCAGATGCCATATGGAAGAAGAAAGGGAAGCCAGCACAAGAGTTAGAGGAACGCAGCAGAGAGAGCAGGAAATCAGTGGTGCAATGTCACAGAAGCCAAAGGAAAAGGGAGTTTTACAAGGAAAGGAGTCAACCGTGCCAACGCTGTGAAAGGGGAGGGCTGACCAAGAGAAGACCCTTGCTTCCAATAACCAGCTGCGATGGAGATTATTCATTAATTCCTTCATGCATTCAACAAACATCGGGTAGGGCAGGGCTTCAGGACAATGTGCTGCTCAGATGCTTAGAAGGGTCCCAGGCTTGGTTTAGTGCTCTGCTGTCTCTATCGCAAAATTCTTAATTTTTGAGCAAGAGACCCTGCACTTTCATTTTGCATTGGACCCTGCAAACGACGCACCTGGCCCAGCGTGATGGAGCAAATGTCAGCTATTCTGCCTTTGGGAGTATTTCTTGGTGACAGTGAGAGGGTAGTCCCGGTGGCAAAGTGGCGGGAAATTTTGATTGGCAGAGTGTAGTGGACAGCGGGGAGGGGTGGATTGACAGAAGGAGGCGACGGATGGGTCCAAGGCCTTTGGTGCATGAGACTTAGCCTTGGAAAGGCAGCGGGAAGGGAGGAAAGAAGCTGAGGCAGAGAGACAGAGAGAGGACGGAGGCGGGGAGGCGGCTGAAGATGGGCCTCCGCCCGGAGGAGGCCCCGCGCGCAGCCTGGTGCTACTGCGGCCTCCTCCGGGCCGGCCGGCCCCTGACTGCCTGCTCCGCGGCCGCGCCAGGGGCCAGGCTGGGCGGCCTCCCCGGCCGTGCGCACCGACGCGATTCCGACCCGCTGGCCCGGCACGACTCCGGGACAAGGGGCCGATGGAGCAGCCCGCCTGCGACGCGACACGGCCTCCTCGCCCGCTCCGCCCCTGCGCACGGCTGCGGCCGCAGGCGGCGGGCCCGGACGGCGGGGGGCGCCCTCCGCCTCCGCCGGGCCGGCGCGGGGAGGCGTCCGTGGGCCCGGGCACGTCCCTGCCGCCGCCGCCGCCGCCGCCGCCGCCGCCGCCCTCCGGGCCGGGCTGAGCTGGCGGGGAGGCCCGTCCTCCCCTGGAGCCCGGCGCTTCCGCCGGCCGCGGCGCGGGTCCCAGCGGCAGCCCGGGCAGGGGCCCGACGCCGGCCTTCCAGAACCCGCCCGGGCGGCGAGGCGGAGGACGGACGGGCCGACAGCCCCGCTGCAGCGCGGCCTCTCGAACCTTCCTCGCAGCCGCCCGCGCGGGGCTGCGCGAAGGGCCCCGCGTAAAAACGTCGAAGAAGGGGCCAGGAGCACAGTAACCTGATTCCAGGAACTGGGAAGGAATCCGAGCAGATTTGAGATCATTTTCAACCTCCGTCCTCCACCTTATAATCAAAGTAATGTGCGCTTAGTGTATAAACGGGCAAACACAGAAGAGTATAAATAGACTCCCCTGCCCCTCCAAAACCACCCATAATTCCACTACCTAGAAAGAGACACTACATATTGGGATACTGCTTCACAGTCTGCTGCGTATATTTCGCTTTGCATACTTGATAATTCTGTGCAAGTCATTTAGTGTCTTGCTTTTTCTATTTAATATCTTGTAAACATTTCCCACTTCCTTAGACACATCATAAACATGTTTAATATGGTTCTATGCTAACATTGTACAGCTGTACCAAAACATGACCGTTTTAATTTTTTTTTAAGGATGAAAAGACACAAATCTTTTTAAAGTTCTTTATTCTTAATGTTGAATTGTTCTCCAGAAAGACTGTACTAATTTATATTTCCAGTCTGGCTGAGTGAATGGCCAGTCTTACTACACCTATGGATATGGACCCGGGAAAGACACCAGCCCTTGACTAGGTAACCCTGTCTCACTGTCCAAACCTCTGCTCTACCTTCCTCCCTTCATTAAAAATGTAAAGAAATTGCAGAGCCTTCTGGATCAGACTATTGGGAACTTCGGCCAGTTATTGTTTTTCAGTTTCCCCATCATCTTCTCTTTTTTTGAGACAGGGTCTTGCCCTGTGGCCCAGGCTAGGGTGCAGTGACGTCATCGTAGCTGCAAACCTCAAACTCCGGGGCTCAAGGGATCCTCCTGCCTCAGCCTCCAGAGTAGCTGAAACTACAGGCGTGCGCCACCATGCCTGGCTGATTTTTCTATTAATATTTTTTGTGGAGATGAGGTCTCTTGCTCAGGCTCCCCCATCATTTTCTATTTCCCTCAAGCTTAAAAACAATACCACCCAACTGGTACCTTAAAGAATTAGAAGAATCAGCAGAAGTGTCTCCCCTAGAGCCCTGTGTGCCCAGAGGCGGCTCCTTCAGTGTGTTCTCCCAGGGGCCTCAGCCTGCTAATCACAGGTATGGCTCCCATGGGGTTGGCTCCCACAAGAAATCAAAGCTTAAATGTTAAATAATTATTCCTATTAAGACTCCCCTGGAAAATTGGCCCCTGGGTGCCTCTTCATGCAGGACTTTGGCAAATCAGGGTCCTAGAAGAATGTGTTCTCTATATCTGAGTGCTGATGGGACCAAAGAGACTTTCTGGAGCTCTGGCATTGCAAGGTAAGAATAAATAATGACAGCCACTCTACTGCGCACTGGTCTGCACACACATGAGCATCAGGTCACAAGAGCCCTTTGAGGAAGGTGCTGTTATAGCTTTCACTTTACAGATAAGAGAACTGAGGCTCAGAGAGGCTTGTCTGACGTCTTCATGCTCTGTAACTAGCAACACGTGTTGCTTTCTTTCAACTTTCTCCCTTTACTCCTGTGGAAAGTGAATCTGAGTAAAGCTGCACATTTTCTTATATTTTAAACCCTTGTGTACGGTGTCGATGCAATCGAAGCATAACACTGATGGGATTAAAAAATAGTGACAGCAACTATTTTTCATGTTTCCTTCGATTTGGCTCCAAAATTGCCATCTCATGGTTTTCCCATACTCTATCCCTTAAGCTGGCTTGTCTCCCCAGCCCCGTAAATTCAGCTCACTACCAGCTGCAGCCAGACCATCCTGTTTTGCCTTTATCTTTGAAGTCGGTTATATTCGGGTGTCTGCCTGGCGTCTCCCATCTGGGCCACTGGCCTTGTGACATTTTTGAAGACTGGTTTATTCTTCCAAGGGTGAGCTTGTTTTCTACCTCTTCTTTCAGGTTTCCTTAAGACTATTATCCGTCCTCCCAGGATCATTAAATCAGGAAATGACTGAATCATCAAGCTAGAAAGGACTTTATTCCACTGTCTATTCACCATTTTACAGAGGATTTGTTCTGGTCACTCAGCTAGTTGTGTCACCAAAGCTAGGACAGTGCTCTTTCTTGTAAAACAAGCAGCCTCTGGTCACTGGCTGTTTCTTTGGCTCTGGGCCCTCCTGAGCAAGCATTGCCGATAGGAGCAGATAACACAGCAAGGGGAGTAAGGCCAAGCAGAGCTCGCTGCCTCTTGGCTACGCAGAATGGTGGCTTCGACAGACAGGGATTCTAGAGCAATGTGGATTTTGCAAACTGTCCTGATAAACTGTCCTGTTTATGGATTGGCATTGGCTGAGCATCTGACCCCTTGCAGCAGGACAGCGACAGAGCAGTACAAAGGAGAAACCTTCAAAGAAACCAGAATACAGCCTGCAGAGGGCATGAACCTCCTCCTGCTGGCCCAAGTCTTAAAGCTTCCTTCCATCTGGCAAGAGCCTTATTTTATTGTTTCTTTCAAATTAGTTAAAATTTATTTTAAAACACTACCAGAAGCATATAGCATATTCATACCTATACGATTCATCGTCAGGTTCTTTTTTAAAAAATACTGTTTTGTGTTGTATTTTTATATGACTTCTACATTGTTTCAATTCTGCAATTTGCTTTCCTGCCCTTTTTAAAAAATTAAAGTGTAATTTACATACAGAGAAATGCGCATATGACAATTGTATGCTTTGGTAAATTTTCCTGAACTGAACACACCCAGTTGCTAGCATTCAGATCAGGAAACATTTCCAGCACCCCATATACACTAATTCCCTTTGTAGAAAGCTTCATGTTGCTTGTTGTTCTTTCTTTTCAGAAATTCACCTGATATGAAAATGGACTTTTCTTTGATCTAAAGATGTCACATTCCCCAGCTTCTTAGCATGCAGAATGGGTACAACAGAAAAAAACATTTTTTTCTCTCTCACTCTGATGAGGCTAAGTTAAAATCAAGCACATTTAAAACTTTGGCCTCTTAAGAGAAAGCTTGAGAGTAGATCCGTAGATATTTAAAGTTGGAAGAGACTCTGGAAAAAGGAAGTTAAAGCCAAGGGGTAACACCTCCCAAGTGGCAGATCTGGGACTCAAGCCCAGGCCTCCTAAAAATCCACCATTATTCTTTCCTTTGCTAATGTTATGTAAATAGCCATAAGGAGGGTGGCAACAGGTACTAGGAAGAGAGACTTCAGGAAGATTTCCTGTGGACAGGTGAGCCATGACAGGGTGGCAAGACTGTGAACAAGGATACACAGTCTACTCTTCCATTCTACTGGAGAGAACCATGCTGCCCTCTGGTTGTTTCCTGAAATAGCCTCTAACGGTTTCCTTAAATCCATGTTTCCCAAATTGTGAGCCAAAGGGCCCTAGGGTGCTGCAGCAAATTCACAAGGGCACCTCAGGATATTTTAAATTTTTGAGGGGGACACAGTGATATCTGACATCTGTCACACTGCATGAACTATTAATTAAAGGAAATTCAGTTTCAGCATTAGATTGCATTACATTCCTTTTGATGACATTCTATCTTTATGGAGTTAAGTTTTGGTGGATTCTATATTAAAAAGCAAGCACTTCAAACCAATTTTTATGATAAAAAATAATAATATAAATAAAAATTTAAAATTAAAAAAAATTTAAATATAAATAAATTAATTAATTAAAAAAAAAAAAGCAAGCACTAGGCTGGGCGCGGTGGCTCATGCCTGTAACCCTAGCACTCTGGAAGGCTGAGGCAGGAGGATCGCTCAAGGTCACGAGTTAGAAACTAGCCTGAGAAAGAGTGAGACCCCATCCCTACTAAAAATAGAAAGAAATTAACTGACCAACTAAAAATATATAGAAAAAAATTAGCTGGGCATGGTGGCACATGCCTGTAGTCCCAGCTACTCAGGAGGCTGAGGCAGAAGGATTGCTTGAGCCCAGGAGTTTGAGGTTGCTGTGAGCTAGGCTGACGCCACGGCACTCTAGCCCAGCAACAGAGTGAGACTCTGTCTCAAAAAAAAGCAGGCACTATGTGTGAAAATTGATGGGGAATAGGAAATAAGGGTGATTGTGTACAATCTGATTCAAATGTCTGGGAAATTGTGCAGTGCTCAACAGGTGCATACATCCCATTAGAAAGCAATTGCAGTTTCAGCCCAGGAGTTTGAGGCTGCAGTGAGCTATGATCATGCCACTGCACTCCAGCCTGGGTGACAGTGAGACCCTATGCTCAAAAAAAAAAAAAAATGTAATTGCAATTATTTAAGAAAAAATCAAAATATCGACTTCTCTCAATTTATATGTGTCATTTTGCAAACAACAATAAATTGCAAACAATTACTAAACTGTTAAGACATAAATACTAAGTTGTTTAGAACTAATTTAACAATCTCTTAGGTATTTCTTTTGGCCTAGAGGCCCTGTGAACCTTTGCCTTAGGTATAAGGCTAGGTAAGATCAGGTTCTTCAAGTTACTTCAGCATCCTGGGTGCTACTGTCAACTAGATACCAGAGTCAAGGATGATTGACTCTGACTCTGATGAAGAAAATCAGTCTCAGAAATTAACTTGATGAAGGTCATCCACTCCAGGCAGATTTACGTTTCACGAAGCCTGAAGCTTAAGCAATTGTTGGAGCCCTCTTTAAGGAAAATAATGCAAAATTAGGGATTTGAAACCGGGTAGAGAACTTACAAGGGGCCTATGCAAGTGAGGAGCCCTGGAGCTTCTGGGTCATTCTCTTCATTAGCCTCTGTGACCAGCTGTAAGTAGTGGAAATGGAATTCAAACCCAGCTTTGACTCCAAAGACAGAAAATGGGGATTTCTTTTTCTTACCGATAAGAGCAGAAAACCAGGGCTGTGGAAGCACTCCTAGAAATGTGAGCCTAGTGGGTCCTTCCCACACTTGACTGTCTCAAAGAAGGAACCTGGAGTGGGAACTCAAGTCCTGTATCTTCTCATTGGAAGGTTAAAGCTCTCCAAGTGACTGGAGAGGGCTCTGGTATCAAAGCTGAGTTTGAATTCTGGCTTCACCATGTCCTAGCTCTATGATCTGGGAAAGCTACTTACCATCTTTGGGAGTTAGTGAGGCAATTTACCCACCCCCCACAAGACTGCGAGGATTAGATGAGATACCACAGGTGAAAGTGCCTGGTCTAGAGCAGGCACACCAACTGCATTAATCTCCCTCTCCTTCCTCTGCTCCCACACAAATATCATGTATATAGAGGTGAAATAAATATAGGCAAGCTAGCTGATAGAGTTTCCTTTGTGTGTGGGTAAATTCAGTAAATGCACATATACGGCAAGCAACTGTCTGCAAAAGATGCAAATCAGACCGACTTGGCAGCTCTTTGCCTGGTGTCTTGTCTTGGTTCAGTTCCTAGCTGAGTCTATTTTCAGGGGTTCCCCATTACCCATAGACTAAGGTGGAAATTCCTTATCCTGGGACTTGAAATTTCCCAAAATCTGGCCTCAACCTAGCCCTCCAACATTTTGTCTCAGTATGTGCCAATACAAACCTCTCTTGAGCCCAACTTGTCTTCACTGACCCTTATAAATACATCCACTGTGGCCTCAGCAGAAAGCTACTTCCACTGTCAGGACTTTTCTCTCCTTCCTCAGTCTGAATCCTACCCATCCTTCAGGGGCAGTTCAAGCCCTCTCTTGCAGTGAGCATTTTCTTCCCGATCCCAGCCCCTAGGTGATCCACACAACTCTTACCACACCCACCATTTGTACCATGCATTCAGGTCTTAACCACACACTGCCTCCTTTAGTTCTGTAAGTTTTAGGGAATTTGCTTTTCCTTCCAACTGCATTGCAAGTACAGGGCAGTGTCATGGAAATAACATTAGGTTGAAAGCAGAGATCTAGCTTCTTTGTCTAAGTTGCTGTTTAACCCTAGGCAAATATCTTTCCTTGCTTTCTTTAACTCTCAAGTGAGATAGTTAAGATTAGGACCCTCTCTCCAAAAGGCCCAGCCTGGTGATACATTTAACATCTCATTTAACAAACATTCAAATATCTGTTGATCACTTACACCCAAAGCACTGAGCTAGGTGCTAAAGGATGAAGAAAGGCAAAACAAACAGTGGTGGCTTTCAAGAAACATGCAATACAAGGGAGGACCCCGAGCAAGTACTCACTTGTGGTTCAGGAGCTAAAAGATCAGGAGTATCTGTCTAACATTCTGTCTAGTAGTTACTTTGTCTCTCCACTCCACTGTCTGGCCCCATGACTAACTTCATGCTCTGAACCCCATCTTTCTCCATTCCAGCACCCTACCATGCACACCTCTGTCCTCACTACCACAGCTGGTCAATGCCACACACCATGGCCCCTGGTTTCTTTTATTTTCTTCCTTCATTTGCACAGGACTATACCCCTGATTTAGAAGTCTGCTGTGCTACACTCAACCAGGGGATGCCCCAGTCGATACAGCTATTCGGCCCTCTGCTCTCCCATTCACTCTGCCAGCAACCTTGAAATCTGTCCTCCAATGCTGAGCCTGGCTGCAGTATGTAATGGAGGAATCAGGAAGAGTGGTAGGAATGCTAAGAACATAGCACAGTGGCTGGCACAGAGGGATTTCTTTGATCACTCTACTAGAAGCCACATGCTGTCTGCACACTTTACCTGCATGCACGCATTCAATCCGAGAATCCGAGCAATGTTTCTGTGTGACAGTTACTATCATCATCCTTGGTTTACAAATGAGGAACCAGAGGCAGAGACAAGGCAAAAGACTCACCCAAGATAGCAAGGGAGGTGGAGAAGCTGGGTTGGAATGCAGGCAGTCTGGCTGCACCGTTCACTCTCTTAACCTCTACGTCAAACTACTGCCTCTCTTGTAGTGAAGGTTCAGTGAAAGTTCTCCATCTATCCTTTCTGCCAGTTCTATTTCCTGGAGCTACCTTGAGACAGATAGAAAGAAGGTAATGAATGGGCATCTTCCCTGGGGGTTGGGGAGAGATCTGGAATGTGTCAATTGGATGACAAAGGCTGGGAGCTACCAGTTTCAGGGTAGTCATCTGACCCTGCACTGCAGGAAGGGATCAGGGTGGAGAGCAGCCCCTGGCAACAGGGGGTCTGAATTCTTGGTCTTGGTTCAGATCTAGGAAATCCTTCCACTTCTTTTCTTTTCTTAAAGGATCAGTTTAATTCAGGAATAATTTAAGTAAAAAACAATTTACCAGTTTTAGTGCACACTTCAATGAATTCTGACAACTGTATACAGCCTTGCAACCACCGCAACAATCAAGATATGATACAGTCCCATCACCCCCAAAATTCCCTCCTGCCCCTTCCTAGTCAATTCCTTCCTTCCCTCCGTATCCTCTGGCAACCTCTGATCTGCCACTATGGTTTTTTTTTTTTTGAGACAGAGTCTCACTTTGTTGTCCAGGCTAGAGTGAGTGCCGTGGCGTCAGCCTAGCTCACAGCAACCTCAAACTCCTGGGCTCAAGCAATCCTGCTGCCTCAGCCTCCCAAGTAGCTGGGACTACAGGCATGCGCCACCATGCCCGGCTAATTTTTTTCTATATATATTAGTTAGCCAATTAATTTCTTTCTATTTATAGTAGAGATGGGGTCTCGCTCTTGCTCAGGCTGGTCTCGAACTCCTGAGCTCAAAGGATCCGCCCACCTCGGCCTCCCAGAGAGCTAGGATTACAGGCGTGAGCCACCCCGCCCGGCCGCCACTATGGTTTTTGTCTTTTCTGTAATTTCACAGAAATGGAATCATTATAGTAGTCTGGCTTTTTTCACATAGCTAATACTTTTTGAGGTTCCTCCCAAATAGTGTATCAGTAGTTTGTTCTTTTTTATTGGTGATCAGTGTCCTACTGTATGGGTAAATTGCCATTTGTTTATTCACTCTCCTGTTGATGGGCTTTTTATTTCCCGTTTTTGGCTATTAGGAATAAAGATGCTGTGAACGTTCTTGTGGAAATCTTGGTGTGGGCCTATGTTTTAATTTCTCTTGGATAAAACCTGGGATTGGGACTGCCGCGTGGCCCACGTATGTTTAGATTTATATCCGCCCACCTTTCTGAACCTCAGGTTTCCCCACCCTGAGAAGGGAGGGCGCCGGGCCAGGTGGGCTCCACGCGGGTGGGCCAAGGTGTGCCGCGCCCGGACAGGGCAGGTCTGTGTGGCGTTTGTGCAGCAGGAATACGCACGTTCGGGGCTGCAGGGGGCGTCGCGCCTGTGGACACAGGCAGGAAACTGCAGGCAGAGGCGCTGCCAAGTGGGGGACTCGCGGAAGAGGAGGGAGCCCCGCGGCCCGGCAACGCGGAGGCTGCGTCCGGAGAAGCGGCCCCGGGGCCAGAGCCAGGCCCCGCCGGGCCGAGGGGCGGGGCCGGCGGAGCGGGGCCCCCGCGGGCTCCGGAGCCTGAGGCGGCCAGGCCAAGCCCCGCCCCCTGCCGCCTCCGCCGGCAGGCCCCGCCCACAACACGAGTCACGTGCGCCCCACGCACCCTCCCCAGGCGCGGGCTCTGGGCGCGCGGGCGGGGCCGGGCCGGGGTCCGCGGGGAGCAGGCTCGGGGCGGGCGGGGCACTCGGCGCGGGCAGGCGGACGCGGCGAAGGGGGAAGGGTGGGCGGCGCGGGGCGGGGCTTGTCGCGAAGGGCGGGGCCTGTTGCCAGGGCTGGCGCAGGAAACGGGGCGAAGGGGCGGGCCCTGCTGGCCGCCGGTTCGGGCTGCCTGTTTACTCCAGGCGGGGGAGCTTTAACCGGAGGGCGCGAGGGCGAGGGCGAAAACGCGGAGCCGGAGCGGCGAGCCCCCGGAGCCGGAAGTGGGGCGGGGGCGCCGCGGGCCGGATTGCGGTCCCCGCGGTCCTGGAAGGGTCGGGCTAGAGACGCCCTGGAGTGACTGTTGGGTTTTCATTATCTGATTTTATAAAAATTCCTAGCCTGCTCGGTGCTCCCTCCTCCTCCCTCCCTGCCCCCACCACACACACACACACACACACACACACACACACACACACACACACCCACCCACCCACCCACCCACCCACCAGTGAGTAGCTGGTGGACGGTGCAAGCAAGCAATCCTTTGGGCCCAGAAATTAAGGGGTCGCTGCCTATGGATACCTTATGTCTGGATCCCTGAGTGGGTCTCTGCCACTTTTTTCAATCTAGGAAACGATTCGACTGCAGTCTCGTCGTCTAGTTCGTGAGCCTAGTTACACACATAAGTTGATTTTAGTCTGTATTCAAGGCAGCCTAGCCTCTTGAGCTTCATTTTCTGATTTACACGGTAGATGATTTTTTTGTAAGATGTAAAGTACTCCCAAATGTATTAGCATAAAAATAGAGGACAGCGGGCAACTGTTGCAATACCTTCCTCAACTCAGTTTTTCATTATCTGAAAAATACAGAGTATGGAGATACTGTAACACATAATTTAGCAATGTACTAGTAACTACCATGTAACCATTTTATGCGTGAAGAAATTGCTCGAAAAGACACAGTGGTTTGTCAGAAGTCACACAGCTAGTAAAAGACCACAGGGACACAAGTCCTGTGACTCCCAAAAGGCACACCTTCCCCTACTTGTGTAATGGACATGTGTGATTTTCTCTATCCAATGTCCCTTCCTTTGGGCGGTCCGTCACTTCTCTTTTCCCTGTGGTTTTATTTGGGCATGCAAGCCTAGTATGCGACTTTCTGGCAACAGTGGTCCAAAGGGTGGGTATTTTGACTGAGCAGAATCGATTATAGTCTTTCCTTGGAACTAATATATGAATATTGAGAGAGAAAAATTTGTTTTCTGCTGGTGTTGCTAAATTGGGATGTCATAGTTGGGAGCTGCCAGCAACCATCTTCCCAACCCAAGTGTCAAGTGTAGGAGGGAAGTGCCTTTTTTTTTTTTTTTTTTTTTTTTAGTGAGGAAGAGCTCTTTTGAAGTAGGAAAAATAAAAGGTGGGGGGACTAACATGAAGGGGCAAACAGAAATGAGAGATTTGGAGAATAAATCCTGACAACTTTGTTTAAACCTTGGGTCTGGATGTGCCTGTGCCCAGTTGTACTTCTGGATTTCCCGGTTAAGTAAGCCAACAAGTTCATTTTTTTGCTTAAGCTAGCGTGAATTGAGTTCCTGTCACTTGTCTCCAAAAAGGGGCCTGACTAATAAGTTTGGCACAGTGTTATTTATTTGTTCCTCAGAGAATGATGGAAGCTGGCCACAACTATCACTTCTTAAGTGTTCCACTTCCCATAATGAGTCATAGCAAGTGTGAGTCCTGTGGATATGGGTAGACAGGAGAAAATCTAATTTTTCCTCAGTATTATTGCTATTATAAACAGAAAACAATTCAACAATCCCAAACTAGAGGTTGGATAGATAACATTTAATCTTGGGACACTGTGCTGTTCTGAATTATGAAGAGAATAATACTGAGATTTTTGAGATGAGATGCTACAAGGTTTTTAGCAACATGAGACAGAGAGAGAAAGAAAAGAAAAGAAAGAAAAAAGGAAGGAAGAGAGGAAGGGAAAGAAAGAGGGACCAATACCAATCATTTTATCAGTTGGTTAAAGCTGAAAGATGGGAAGGTGAGTGGGTCAGTTTTAAAGACACAATTAGAGGACAGGACATTGAATTGCAAGGAGCAGGGGTACTTGGAATCACAGAATCTTAGAGACAGATGGAGTCCCTGACAAGTCATTCACCTTCCTTCTGAGCAATTCTGGTAATGGACAGCTGGGTAGGTCACCAAGCAAAAGGTGATCAGTGGTCCATGGAGAATAGGGAGAGATAGCCTTTTCACATACTTTGTCAGCCATGGCCATTCTAAGGGTCTGGGGATAAAATTATAGAGGCCCTATACATACTCCTTGAGAACATATCAGGGAAACTGAGACTGGCATGATGTTGGCACAAAAAGAAAACAAATTTAAAGTTAAAATGTATATGAGGCTGGGTGCGGTGGCTCATGCCTGTAATCCTGGGATTCTGGGGGGCCGAGGCGGGTGGATCACTCAAGGTCAGGAGTTTGAAACCAGCCTGAGCAAGAGCGAGACCCCGTCTCTACTAAAAATAGAAAGAAATTAATTGGCCAACTAAAAATATATTTTAAAAATTTAGCTGGGCATGGTGGCGCATGCCTGTAGTCCCAGCTACTCGGGAGGCTGAGGCAGGAGGATCGCGTGAGCCCAGGAGTTTGAGGTTGCTGTGAGCTAGGCTGACGCCACGGCACTCTAGCCTGGGCAACAGAGTGAGACTCTGTCTGAAAAAAATAAATAAAATAAAATAAAATAAAGTTAAAGTGTATATGATACCAATCCCTGCACACTCCCTGACTTGCAGGGGGGCAGATTCTTTGCCGGCTCAGTCAACAGCTGGGTCTTTGACAACGTTGAGAGGCAGAAGTCAGGAGCAGGCTGACTTTCTCTACTTGAGAAAGGAGGAGAGAGAGAAAGGGGGTAGTTAGGAAGTAAGGAGAACAAGGTTGAAGATAGCAGAAGAGAAGGACAAGGAGAGAGAAATAGCAGCTGTGGGAAGTAGGACTTTGGGGAGCGAAATTTGGAAAGAGGATTTTTGAAAGCTTTGCTGGGTGTTGTGCAATGAAATTCCTCCTTGGCTTCCTCCTATAAGAATGTCAATAAAAACTTATGTTATTTTTAAGGCTTTTTTGAATTGCATTTGCTTTTCTCCTGGCTGTGTCACCCAGACTTCACAAGTCCACCATCGGAGTTTCATGACTCTTCCAGCTAACCAAAGGGGCCACAGTGTCTGGCCTCCTACACCTTGTCCCGATACACAGAGGCGGTCACTTCCATTTATCAGGTGGTGGGTTAGCACGTTGGGAATGGGGCCAGTGAGTGCTAAAGTACATGGTAGTAATGATTTTCCAGTCATTTGACTGTTAGTATTCATTTCAAAAGAGGCAGGCAGCATAATGGCTAGTGAATTTCAAAGACTCTTTCTGGGATGAATAGTTTGGATTAGAAGATATGCCATGATGGAAAAAAGGGAACTATCAGGGAAAGAACAATCTAGACTGGTCTGGGAGTGGATTGAGATCTAGTTCCTATGTGTGACAGATCTTCACCTCCACCATTGAGTGTGAAATTACTGAACACCTAGCACTAGCCATTTCTCTTGCCCTCAGGAATCACTGACAGCTTGTCAGGGGTGATTTGGGAGTCAGTCAATTACTCTATCAGAGGGAGAAGCCTGGGCTTTGTAAATCAATACCTTCTAAGTGAAAGGACTGAGAGATGGGCCATGTCCAAGACAAGCATTGGAAAATCAGCATCCTCCCAGGTGGATAATACAGGAAGGTAATTGAACAGGATTTTAATAATTCACAGGACTTCCACTCCAACATATCATAAGGATTACTAGGGCAGGACATGGCCTAATGCCAGATGAATTGCAGGTTAGGAGACTCAGCACAGTGACTCTGTATCTTATCAAGGTAAGACTCTGGGTTTTGTGGGTGTTTTGTGGGTAGGTGTTTGATTGAATCTCTCTAAAAAGCCAAAGATAAGCCTTACTCTTCCTCACCTAAATGAAGTTAGGCAGGTCTATGAAAAGAAGAGAAACTTTCCACCAGTAAATGATTTAAACTTGGTGTCTTGTCCATTTCATGCTGCTATAACAGAATACCCTAGACTGGGCGATTTATAATGAACAGAAATTTATTTCCTCGCAATTCTGGAGGCTGGGAAGTCCAAAACCAAGGCACAGGCATTTATCCAGGACCTTCTTGCTACATCATAACATGGCATAAGAGCAAAGAAAGGGTGAGAGAGAGCAAGAGGCTAAAACTCATCCTTTTATAAGGTACCCACTCTTACAATAATGGCATTAATCCATTTGGGAGGGTGGTGCCCCAGGAACCAAATACTTTCCATTAGGTCCTACCTTCCAACACCACTGCATTGGGGGCCAAGTAAACTTTGGGGGACACATCCAAACCCTAGCACCAAGAAAATTTAAATTCAGAGGAGAATCTAAGTTTCAGACCTTGCTATCTATATTGAAACTCAAGAGGGAACTTCATGTTGTATGTCAACTCAGTTTTGCTTCTAGTGACTTGTAATCTGGTCTTGTGATGTTGGCTATCCCACTGGGTAGTGAGGGAGGCCAGTCTCTGATGGGTGTAAGAAACAATGCCGACTGTGAATACCATAAGACAATCTAGTGCAAACAGGAAACAGCGCCTATTATTCAATCCTAAAGATCCAGAAATTGTCATGAAATGATTGGCAGCATTTAAAATGCTTTTAGAAACAGCCTTTTATATTTAGGGTTTCATCTGATTGGCTTATGGGTTTATGGACTTTTTAAAAAAAATTGTTTCATTTTGTTTGTCAAGAACAGTTGGGGTTGTTCAGTAGATCAACCCCAAATCCTGGGCAGTGGTTAGTTAGCACAACACTGCTGTGGCCCTGTGGAAATTGGCATTATTTCCCAGCACTTATGTTCTGCCATTCCATGGTATGCACAGGACCCAGACCACCTGTGTGCTTTGTCACGAGCTATGGCACTTTATGGCACTCCTGCACGATCCTTGTCACAGGATCTGGGCCATTCTCACCCAGCTGGGTGGGCTGGATCGGGCAGACACACCTGCCTTGGGTGGAGTTTGGTGCTGCAGAAGGATAAGGAAGAATATTGGAACCCTGATGTGGGGCTAGCGAACAGAATGGAGTACGTTTGAGACATGATGAAGTTTAACAACTGGGCAGAAATGAAACTCTGGTAGGTTCATTAAAGAAGAGGCCACCTCGGCCGGGCGCGGTGGCTCACGCCTGTAATCCTAGCACTTTGGGAGGCCGAGGTGGGCAGACTGCTTGAAGTCAGGAGTTTGAAACCAGCCTGAGCAAGAGCGAGACCCTGTCTCTACTAAAAATAGAAATAAATTAATTGGCCAACTAATATATATAGAAAAAATTAGCCAGGCATGGTGGCGCATGCCTGTAGTCCCAGCTACTCTGGAGGCTGAGGCAAGAGGATCGCTTGAGCTAAGGAGCTTGAGGTTGCTGTGAGCCAGGCTGATGCCATGGCACTCACTCTAGCCTGGGAAACAAAGTGAGACTCTATCTCAAAAAAAAAAAAAAGAAAGGCCACCTGCCCCTTGGGGGAGGTGGTGGTAGGGGTGATACTGCCATGGGACAGAAAGTAAAAATAAGAGCCTTCAGAGCAAAGTCACATGACAATAAACACACTGCAGAAAAAGAACTATTACATGTTGATTAGAACCCAAGAAACTAAAAGAGGGGTGTTGGGTGGCCATTCACACTGTGCACTCTGCCAATTCTTCACTTCTTACCTACCGGTTTACTTTTGCTCCATCTCTGCTCTGTGTCTTTTGGGAGCCCCCATCTGCTTTTCTGGTACCATTTGTCATCCAGGGGAGTCAGATAACTTCAGGTGTCCCCTTGGGGTATAACCAGTCCTCTTTTAAGTCTGAGGTTCCCTGTGCTCTGCCACCTTGTTTAGTGTTGCTTATCGGTTAAACAGCTCTGTGTTATCTCCCAGGGAAAAGCTGGCTGCTTCAGCCCCTGTTAAGAACCTTCCATGAGAAGTCTATTCCTGCAGAGAGTATAATGTGGGAGCCCGATGGGGATTCAGTTGATCAACCCCAAATCCTGGGCAGTGGTTAGTTAGCACAACACTGCTGTGGCCCTGTGGAAATTGGCATTATTTCCCAGCACTTATGGTTATGCCATTCCATGGTATGCACAGGACCCAGACCACCTGTGTGCTTTGTCACGAGCTATGGCACTTTATGGCACTCCTGCACGATCCTTGTCACAGGATCTGGGCCATTCTCACCCAGCTGGGTGGGCTGGATCGTGCAGACACACCTGCCTTGGGTGGAGTTGGGGCTGCAGAAAGATAAGGAAGAATATTGGAATCCTGATGTGGGGCTAGTGAACAGAATGGGAGGGGGACCCAGTGAGATTGGGACCTACTCAAATTGTATCTGGAGCCGAACTGGCATTTGCATCACGTGGCATACGTTCTGATACTCGCTCAGCTTAAGAGGGAGAGCCGGGTCTAGGTAGTCTGTGCAGAAATTTTTTCCTTGGCCATCCACTCCTCTGGTCTCAGTTACTAGCACTTCCCCAGAGGAACGACATGGGATGAAGCCGCAGCTGATCCACCCTCAATATCGTGCTGTTCTGGATTTTATCATCCTGCCCTGAGCAGTGAGATAAACATAATTTTAATCCCCGTTTTTTTATGCACTCACTAGAAAGCAGACAGGGTTGTTTCAGAATGGATTTCCTGTGTCATAGAAATCACAGAAGCATAAAAGGAAAAAACCAGATGTGTACATTGAGACTGCCCAGGCTTACACATTCTTTTATACCCAGAGTCCTAGGGCCTTATGTTCCCTGTTCCTGACGCCAGCTCATTTTTTTCCCCTTTTGGAATATGGACTCTTAGTCAGATTCCCAGAATTTCAGAGCTACGAGGAAATAGGCACGGATCTGGGTGTTTACACACAGGGAGGCGTCTGTGGCTACGGCTGTCTTTGCACAAGTGGGGGCTTGTTTGTGTGAAAGTGTCACCGTGCAGATCTAAGGGAGAAACTTCAGGGATACCCATAAGCTTTGAACAACCTACTGGCAACCTCTCCATCCTTTCTCCTCCGTGGAATGCAAAGCCCACCTCCGCCCCCAAAGCCCTATAGATGGACAGGTCAGAGGGAGGATGCCATTGGCCCCAGGGCACACTTGCCAACCACTTTCTCTTTAGAGTCCCTGACTCTGGTGCTTTTTAGAGTGAACACACTTCCAGTAGGTGCTAGGGACTGTTTTCGTCCACTCAGATACATTGTAATTTCCTCAATTGAAAGGAAAGTGTAAAGAATGCTACAGATGCCAGATTAGCAGTATTATTATTTTCACTAGAAACTCACAGCCTGGTTTGAGACTGTGGTATGGAAGCTGGTTAGAACTGTGTGTCACGGAGGTGGCAGTGGTCCCTAGTCTATGTGAATAAGCACAGCAGCAAACAATTGGGTAGCTGGTATTCTGACACCCTACTTTAGGGGAGCTCACTTCTGGAGCGACTAGTTGGGACTAAAGTAGTGCACAGGTACCTGTCTGGTTTGGGGGAAACTTTTTGGAAATCTAACCAAACGCTTGCTTCATGGTTATTTACCCAATGTCTACTATATGCAAGATTAGAAGCTGAGGATACGGCAGTAAACAAAAATAAAGTCCCTACTCTCACTGAGCTTGTAGTTGAGTGGATGGAGACAGAGTGTCAGGTGGTGATAAGGCAAAGAGGAGCACTAAGGCCTGGCAAAGGGGTGGTTGGGTGGTGCTATGTTAGATATGCGGGGGAGGGAATGTCTCTTGCAAGGGGTGCACTGGAGCAGGGACCTGAATTAAGCAATGGAGCAAGTCTGTGGTTATTGGGGGAAGAACATTCCAGCCCAGAGGAATGCCCTTGGAAAGGCTGAGCTTGGAGTGGGTTGGAAGAACAGCAAGGCAGCCAGTGTGGCTAAGGGCTGGGTGAGCAGGGAAAAGTGGGGCCGGAGAGTTGACTGGGGGCAAAATCAGGTAGGGTCTCGTAGTTAGTGAGATGGGATGCCATTGGAGGTTTTGAGCAGAGAGTGATATGATCTGACTTAGGTTTTTTGTTTTATTTTGTTTTCTGAGACAGAGTCTCACTCTGTTGCCTGGGCTAGAGTATTGTGGCGTCAGCCTAGCTCACAGCAACCTCAAACTCCTGGGCTCAAGCGATCCTCCTGCCTCAGCCTCCCGAGTAGCTGGGACTACAGGCATGTGCCACCATGCCTGGCTAATTTTTTCTAGCTATTTTTAGTTGGCCAATTAATTTCTTTCTATTTTTAGTAGAGATGGGATCTCAGTCTTGCTCAAGGCTGGTCTCGAACTCCTGACCTCAAGCGATCCTCCTGCTTTGGCCTCCCAGAGTGTAGGATTACAGGCGTGAGCCACCATGCCCGGCCTGACTTAGGTTTTAAAAGGATCACTGTAGGCCAGGAGACCAGCCTGGAGCCTACTAGGAAAGGCCAGGTTGGTTGGAGAGATGGTGGCTAGACTACAAGAGTCGTGCTGGAAAGGCTGGAGCATTAATCAGATTCTGGATATATTTCACAGATAGAACCAACAGAATTATTTAATGGATTGGATGTCGAGTATGAGAAAGAAAAATAAAAAAGGAGTCAAGGATGACTTCAAGGTTTTGTTTGTTTTTTTCCTGTACAACCAGAAGAATGGAACTGCCATTTACTGAAGTGGGAAGGAACATATTTTGGAGGGAAATCACAAGCCTGGTTTGGGACATGGTATATTTGAGATCTGATTAGACACCCAAGTGGACATTCCAAGTAGGTAATTGGTGATAAGCGTCTGGAGTTCAGGAAACCAGTTTGTGTATAAGTTGAGGCTCTGGTGGAGCTGAAGACTCACTTCCTTCTGGAAGCCTCCTCTGCTCTAAAGAAATGGCTAGGAGGTCTTCAGTGGCCCAGGAATCTACTGAGCATCGGAGGCATGCTTTGAACCAAGGAGTGCCTGGACCATGGAATAACTCCTGTCTGTTCTTCACGCCCAACTAGCAATTCACTTATTAACAAATTTTTATTAAGTGCTTACTACCTGCCAGCCACTGTGCCAGGTGTTAGGTATATAATGGAGAACAAGACATATTCCTTTTCTGCACAAAATATTTGGCCTTATCAGGCTTTAGGACAAGAGAATGGAGATTTCAGTGCAATGAGTCGGGGGTGAGTATGGGGTGCTTTTGGACACAAGGGAGAGACACCTAATCCAGTCTTGGAGCCTGTGAGAACTTCTCAGACAAAATGCTATCTAAGCTGATCCCTGAAGGATGACTAGGACTGGCCAGGAAAAGAGGTGAGAAGGTAGGGTAGAGAGTGTTCTAGGCAGAGAAGAGAGCATGTGACAAAGAAAGACTGTCAGGCAAAGGACAAAAGTACCACTGGGCATGTCTGGAGTGCCAAGTGAAGGGGGTAGAGGCAGAGAGGCAGTTAGATGCCATCAGGAGGCATACCAGGAGGGACCTTAACGGACAACGCTGGGACTTCATTATAAAAGTATGGAGGCCAGGCGAGGTGGCTCACGCCTATAATCCTAGCACTCTAGGAGGCCAAGGTGGGAGGATCCCTCAAGGTCAGGAGTTCGAGACCAGTCTGAGCAAGAGTGAGACCCGTCTCTACTAAAAATAGAAATAAATTAATTGGCCAACTAAAAATATATAGAAAAAATTAGCCAGGCATGGTAGTGCATGCCTGTAGTCCTAGCTACTCAGGAGGCTGAGGCAGAAGGATGGCTTGAGCCCAGGAGTTTGAGGTTGCTGTGAGCTAGGCTGACACCACGGCACTCTAGCCCAGGGAACAGAATGAGACTCTGTGTCAAAAAAAAAAAAAAAAAAAAAAAAAGCTATGGGAAGGCTTTCAGGAGTTTTAAGCAGAGGAAAGAGGCTGGGATAAAGTGGATTGGAGGGAGGCAATCTCAGACTCCTACTGCCCTAAAATATCACCTATAAATGTGTCCATATAATATGAGGCAGGGAAGAGGAGGCAGGGCCTGGGTCAGCTTTGCTTAAGCTCAGATAATGGGAGATATTCTCTTCTAAGAGCTAATTAATGGGAGATACTCTCTCCCAAGAGCTAATTACTTCAATGGAAATGAGGTACAAGATGGGTACATTTTAATAGGGGGTCACAGTATGGGAGAAAGCAGGCTGAAGGGCAGTTCTAAGATGGGACAGCCTCCTAGGAGGGGCAAAGTCTAGCCTTGGGGGAGTGGGGAGGAAGACAAGGCTGGAAACCAAAAACGGATAGTCTTTCTAGGTACATCTTGGTTTGTGTGATGTGCGTGCTGTGCAGTGTGTATTCAGGTCAGGGCCTGGATTCTTGTGGAGGTGCTAAGCGCGGGGGTGTGTGTATGTGCGTGTTTGGGAATGGATGTTTGCAACGGGATGTTTTCTCTGAGCCTGTGTTAATGTGCAGAGCTTTGGAATGCACACTGTGCAAGTACCTACCTGCAGTAAGAAGGGATCTGCGTCCAACATATGCAGAGAGCGAGCATATGTCTTTTGACAGCCTGTGTTTGCAAGAGAGTCTCTAACAGAACAAACCACGAGTTCTGTTCAAATTTAGAGACTATTTTGGCTCCCTTTGCACACAGCAGGCACTCACGTATTTGTCGAATGAATGAGTGTTTTGGTTTTATTAAAGTTCAACTGTTTTAGTAAATATATAGATTTGGTTAAAAGTTCCAACTAGATGTTTTAAGAAAAACAAACTCACAGCCAGGCACCATAATGCATTTACAAAGCCTAGCAGTTTAAATCGTGTAATAGAGTTTATATACTAGCTCAAGTCCTGCGTCCTATAAGAAACTTTCACTATGTCATTTTATTAAACAAACATTTCCTGAACACTTCAGCCCCATAGGCAGGCCCTGGGCTGCTGCCGCCGCAGGACTCATTTCCTTTTCCTCTGAGCCACCTTGCTCTGGGTGCTGCAATTAATGCTTAATTATATGTTATCTTGTATTGTTCCTTAATTGCTGCATGTGTGTTAATTCACTTCCACCAAGGCTGCATGTTCTTTGGGGGCAAGGATGGTTTCATAAACTTCAGGAGAGCCGAAGAACTTAGCAGGGAGGTGAAATATACAGAAGTAAGTAAACATCCTCTGAAGAAAAATGGAAACAAGAACATAAAACTATTTGTGAACTGTAGTAATATGTAATATTTACACTTGATCTTAGCCACAAGGCTGAGAAGTGATAATATGTAACATTTTGAAAATACCTTTAAAAAAGGGAACATACACTGTTGCTAATGAACTGAAATATTCCTTTAATAATAAAATATAAGATTAGAACCTGTATATTCATGTTAAAGGAAGGCTTTGTGTATTAATGTAATTGCTGTTATCCCCACAGTGTTTTTTTCTTGTTCTTATTAATGCAAAACAGAAATGTTTCCTTGAGGATGAGAGTTAAAAGGGTAGAACCAGCGTTTGGTGAATTACCCGATTACCCTGTAGCACAGTGGTGTCCCCAACCTTTTTGGCACCAGGGAGTGGTTTGACGGAAGACAAATTTTCCACGGACCAGGGTGGGTGTGGGAAAAGGAGGGGCAGTGGCAGAGCTCTGCACCCGGTTCCTAACAGGCCACGTACTACACGGACAGGTACCGGTCTGTGGCCTGGCATTGGGAACTGCAGCTATAGCAGGACTTTTCAACAATGGCACCACTGACATTTTAGACTAGATAATTCTTTGTTGCCGGGGCTGTCCTGTGCATTGAAGGATGTTTAGCAGCATCCCTGGCCTCTACCCACTAGCATAGGCCAGCGTGCCTGTAGCGCCCTCTGCTCCCAATTGTGGCATCAAAAATATCTCCAGGCCTGGCACGGTGGCTCACGCCTGTAATCCTAGCACTCGGGGAGGCCTAGGCGGGAGGATTGCTCAAGGTTAGGAGTTCGAAACCAGTCTGAGCAAGAGTGATACCCCGTCTCTACTAAACATAGAAAGAAAATAATTGGCCAACTAAAAATATATAGAAAAAATTAGCTGGGCATGGTGGCACATGCCTGTAGTCCTAGCTACGTGGGAGGCTGAGGCAGGAGGATCACTTGAGCCCAGGAGTTTGAGGTTGCCGTGAGCTAGGCTGACGCCAGGGCAGTCTAGCCTGGGCAACACAGTGAGACTCTGTCACAACCAACCAACCAAACAAACAAAAAACCAAAAATGTCTCCAGACATTGCTGTCTCATGGGTAAAAATCGCCTCCAATTGAGAACCAATGTCCTATAGGAATTTTGGTTCTAGTCAGATCATTTTCTTATTTAACAAATGGTGGGGGATGGGGAAAGGAAACAATATTTATTACTCATTTGCTACGAGCTAGGCACTATGTTATTTTTATTTCATCTTACAGATAAGGCAGAAAGATCATAAAGTTATTTCAGTTAAACCAGGACGGCAAGCCAGGCTTGTCTCACTGGGAAAACTTTAGCCCGTGCCCGCACACTCCCGCTGTTGCGGGAAAAACAGCACACCTCAAATTGAAGGCGAACTGCAAAGTCAAAAGTTATGTCCGAAAAATATTCAAAAACTTTTCTGGGGGAGAGGAATTTCTACCTTGTCTTCATGAACATCTGCTTGACTATAAATACATACATGCCCACACATACAGCCACTGGGCCCCTCGCTACCGTTGTAGCTCTGGCCTTATCTCCGAAAGACCCGGAGCAACACAATGGAGCAGCTTCAGTTCTCCTCGTTACAGATTATCCAAACGCCGGAGCCCAAAGGCGCCCACAGCAACCAGCAGTGTTTGCATAAGGGTTGAAGGCTAACAGCTAACTTTCTTCCTTTTGATTCCAGACACAGTACATAACGCCTCGCTTCACAGCGGGAAGGGAGTACGATCTCACGAAACGGGGAGGAAACATCGAGGCAAAAGGACACGGGAAGGCCGGCCTGCAGCGCGGCCCGGCCCGCGGCGCCCAGCGTTCCGGCCGCCTTTCCCGCGGGGCGAGCCCGGCCTCTCCCGGCGAAGCCCGTCCCGGAGCCGGGCCTGGAAAAACGGCGGCGAGAAACTCTGGCCGGGTCTGCAGTTCAGTGACGAAAAGCAAACACTCAAGTTTGGTTCTGGGCTGCAGCTGCCGGTTCGGATTTGGGGGCGGGGGCGGGGGTCACAACTCGGTCAGGTTCAAGTGCGCATGTGCGCGAGGAGTCGGCGCTGGCACTTATTGAGCGCCGACTGCATACGGCGGCGGGGGTGTGTATCCCGGGCGAGCGGGGGTGTGGCGTGCGCGCGGCGCCGGGGCCGGGGCGCGGGGCCGGGCGCGGGCGGCGGGGGTGTGTCCGCGTCCCGCCCGCTGGCGCGCTCCGCCGCTCCCTTCCCGGGCGGAATCCGGGCCGGGTTGTGGCCGCGGCCGCGTACGTGAGCGCAGAGTCCCGGGGAGGGAGGGCAGGCCGGCCAGGTGGGCGCGAACCGAGCCCGGCGCGCGGCTGAGAGGAGCCGGGCGCGGGCCGTGCGGGTGGCGGCGGGGCCGCGGCAGCTGCGCCGGGCCGGGCCGGGCCGAGCCGTCCGAGCCGGGGCCGCCGCGCCCGCGCCGCCCTTCGCGGCGGGCCGAGGTGAGTGCGCACGGACCTCGCGGCGCCGCGGCCGGGGAGGGGGCGGCCGCGAACTTCCCACGCCCCGCACGCCCGCGGGGGCCCGGCCGGCGGCCTGGGGGCCCGGGAGGCCGGCGCGGGGGCGGCGGGCGGGGCGCGGGGGCGTGCGGCAGTGCCGGCGCGGCGGGCGGCGGGCGGCGGGCGGGGGCGGGGGCGGGGGTGGCCGCCGCTCTCGCGCGCGCCGCCTTGTTTATCTCGCCCGCTGCCGGCGCGCCAGCGGAGCCCCCTCCCCAACTTTGCACGGCCGTCCCGAGTCGCCTCTGGCGGGAGGCTGACCGCCTAACGCGCCGCTCCCGACCCTTTCCGGCTGGGCCGCCGGCCCGGCCTCCCGGCGCCCCGCGCGTGCCTGCCCACCCCGGCGGGCGGCGGGACACACCCTCCGTCCCGCGCGCCGCCCCAGCACCCGCTCTCCGGTTCTGGCCCCCGGTCCCGTGCGCCCGCGCGCTCTCTCCCCGCCTCGCCTCACCCCGTGCCCCCGGCTCTCCCCGCGGGTGCCACTGTGGACATATGGGGTGGCCTGGGGGGCCTGGACAGGGAGTTTGTCATGTGCAGACAATTCCAGAGGCAGCGTTTTCTCCCCTGCCTTGGAGTTCAGGACTCAGAGCCTTCACTTCGGGCCTGACTCAGAGGTCTAATGCAGCCTACCTGCCAGGCCGAGAGGGGTGCTGTCGCCTCCTTGGTTTTTGGGCAATTCCCGGTGGCTTTGGAGGACTTCCCCCAGCCAGGCGTTCCCATGATGCCCGGCTGCCTGGCGCGCGGGGGTGGGGGGTGAGGTGGGGGGGTCCCTAGCGGTCGTCATTGCTTTCTTTACACCCCTCTTTCTAGGAAGGTGCAACTGGGGCAGTTTGCTTCAAAGTGAGTGATCAACAGGTATGGAAGGCCTCCTTGACACTCTCCTAAGGGGCTGTGTAAACAGAGGTGCCTGGTCTCAGGAACTTGAAACTTAAGGAAACACAGTCATCAAGTTCAACTCCACAGGCCCCTTTGATGAGCCGGTGTTCTCAGCACGGTGTCAGGCCCCCGGGTAGGTGGGGGAGGCGCACAATCTCAGGCTTCAGGAACCTAGACTAGGTGGCAGTGATTTGAGAGCTCAGGTTCAAGTACTGTGGCTGCCTGGGTTGGTGCAAATGCTGGGGACAGGGGGGATATCAGATAAAGGGAAGGGACTTGGAGTACTGAAGTTTTGAAATAAGTTATGCAAGGCCCAGAGACAAGAAGTAACAGGTGGGAGAGGTTCCAGAAGGCTGTACAGGAGGAGCAGGCGTGCACACTGTTATCTCAGCGAGGGAGGAGACAAAAGATACCGGAGGTGATTCCCCTTAGGGCTTGTAATCTCATGGAAGGGACTGAGAGACTTGAGCCTGTGAAATCAGGCTCCAAGATAGTTGACAGTGGGCTGTCAAAATGCAAGGTATAGACACAGGGATGTCGAGGGCCCAGGAGGGAGCTATGGGCAGGACCAGGACTGTGTTCCTGGAGTGGGAGGATGAGGCCCTTGAGATGGGCCACAGGTGGGAATGCACGTGGTTTTTCTGCAAGGCGAGGAGATGGCCTTGGCCAGACTGGGGAATGTTCCTGAACAGTAGATGATAAAGCTGGAGAGGAACAATGGTTGAGGTTGTGAGAGTCCTAGAAGGCCAGATGGGGGGATTGCACTTTATCCTGCGTGGACTGCAGACATGGTCAAGGTTTTTGAGTCAGGGACAGATACAATGAAAGAGTATTTGGAAAGGTTTTTGAGAGTCGTGTTGGCAGGCACATCAGTTAGTATTCATAGGCTGTTGTGGAGTATCCGGGGGTTTGGGCTGGGATAATTGGAAATGGAAAAGAGAGGATAGGTGTTAGCAACATTACTGTTGGAATAATCTATTTACAGGGGCAGGGTGAAGGGAAGAGATGAGTAGAAATTAATTCTTTGTGGAAATTGATTACACAGCCTTGGAGCTGCAGTAGTTGGTAACATGAGAAATCGGAAGTGTGTTTTGGGGAGAAGCCTTGGACTGCTCAGGCTGTAGCAGAGTTTCTGGCGTCTGCTAAGGTACCCAAACGTAGGTGTCCTGCAAGCAGCGGCGGCTCTGAGGTTGGTGGGAAGCCAGGGAGTATGGTGTGGAGAGGCTGCCAAGGCCAGGAGAGGGAGGATGAACTCGGAGTCTTCTTGTTAGCGGGCGGAGGAGGATGCTGCTGAGTGGTGCTGGAGATGACATTGCCTGGTCCTGAACCTGCAGCTGGAGAGGCCGCCCTGGGCAATTGGGCTCTCAGGAGGAGGGGGCTGTCTGTTGACTCTGCTAATCGTGAAGGTGGGACTAGAGGTGGGAGGGAAGTAGAGTGGGATTCGCTAAGGGTGTAAATTGTTGGGCTTTGAAACATGTTGAACTTTGCTCGTGGGTGGGGAGGGGAGGAAATTTGGGGACTGGCGATACAGTCCCTCCCAAGGCCTGGTCCATTCCAGCTGGAGCCAGTCGCTCATTCCCAGGATCCTGGCCAACTGCAGGTAGAGGGGAGCTGGTGCTGTTTTTCCTGAGCTCTGAATTCTGCTTTCTCCTCCTTCCAGGACTGACTGGGGGGATTGGCTGGGCAAATTCCCCAGGCCTCAACTTGCAACATCCGACTTTGAATGATGATTGCAAAAAGTTGCAGAATGAGCTGAGAATGTAATGACAGTTACTTAGACTCCTTGTTTCTCTGAGATGCAGGATCACTGAACTAGCAAGGGCTTGGGGTGGGAGGAGTGTTGGGGAGATTGGAGCAGATTTTTGTGTTTTTTTTTTTTAAATAGGGAATATCTACTGTCTGAAAAGTAATTGCATGGAGCAGTGGTTGAGCTAATTTACTCATTGTAGAGTAGTGTTGTCTGCACTGTTTTGACCATGACCTACATTAAGAAATTACATTGTGACCTAGGACATACAAGCATGTATGTAAAAATCTAAGTGCATGAAGTACTCCCTCCCTTTGCTTGGTGCAATTTCCTCCATCATTTCTGTTTTCTATTTCTATTATTTTTCATTTAAAAATGTTATTGTCTCCCACTAAATTAACCCAACCATTCTAATGGATCATGACCCATCACAGTTTGACAGACAGGATTTTCACATTCAGTGAGTATTTGGCAGCTGTTCATGTGCAGAGCTGCCTTGACTATCGCTGAAGGTGAAAGGAAGCATAAGGCAGGCGTGGACAGTTTGCAGTCTAGTTGGAGAGAGAAGACATACCTTGATTAAGGCAAGACAATTAAATGCCAAAATTAAAAATAAGTACCTGTAGGGTTCAGAGAAGAGGGGGGAGTGAGCTGTGCTGGCATGACTTGGAAAAACTTTTGAGAGGAAGGAAGCCTGGGATGAACTGTGTGGGGTGTCTCTTGGTGCTGGGAGGTGGGGAGGGATGGAGTGAGCCAAGGCTTGGGGTCAGGAACATGTACAGCAGGCATCCTCAAACTATGGCCCTCGGGCCACGTGTGGGTGTTTTTGCCCGTTTGTTTTTTTACTTCAAAATAAGACATGTGCAGTGTGCATAGGAATTTGTTCATAGTTTTTTTTAAACTATAGTCTGGCCCTCCAACGGTCTGAGGGACAGTGAACTGGGCTCCTGTTTAAAAAGTTTGAGGACCCCTGATGTCCAGTGTGCTTGCAGAAGAGGGAGGAACAGAGGATTCTTATTGAAGAGGAGGGAGAAATCAGGTTGGGAAAGTGGGCTGGGATCACTGTAGCGGTTGTGAACAGGTGGCCCATAGAATGTTGCAAGGCATTCGGTGTGTTTAGATGTGTCATAGTTTGGACTGCACAGAGGTTTTAAAAAAATTGGGGACCATCCCGAAGACCTGTGGATTTGCAGCTCTTTTTAAGTCTTATCTGGCTACCCCCTCGAGCGTCCCCTGTGGACGGGAGACAGTTGTCACCCTGGTGCCCCATTCCGGTCGATGTACATTCTCTGCTTAGTCCTGTAGGCATTTGGCTCCATGGCCTGAGTTTTCAAGAGACTTGAATGCCAAGCCAGGGAATTTGGGATCG
Source organism: Mirza zaza (assembly GCA_008750895.1). NCBI lineage: Eukaryota > Metazoa > Chordata > Mammalia > Primates > Cheirogaleidae > Mirza > Mirza zaza. The sequence continues at coordinate 41,149 of VSMD01050322.1, forward strand.
CCCTCGTGGACACTGGAGGATTCCTGGTAGCGGTGTGACGTTTTGGAATCTGAGCTATTTGTGTGCACTGGATTTGTTTTAGGCAAGTCAATGGCACTTTTTTGAGAAGCTGCTGGCTGGGACTTTGAAATGTGTTTATGATGATTGGAATGGAGTCAGAGAGGGCTTTGACCCGTATTCTGCACTGGGAGGCAAATTTCTAGTGACCCCGAGATCTCCCCAGCCTTCTGGTTTTCCACTTCTGGCTGGCATGAGTAGGTGGCGGTGGCTCCTGGCACGTATCTCGCTGATCGAGGTAGTAGCTTGGTGAGATGTGAGTCATGGCCATCAAATGCTGGCTGACAGTAGAGTCTCAGGAGCTTGGTGTTAACGGAGATGACTTCCAGAAAACTAGGCGGATTTGGGGCCAGGTGAAGTGAGTAAGTTCAGGAATCTGTGGACTACAGCCATCTGGTTTACCCCCTGTGATTGCGAGCGCTTCCCAGATGAGCTACAGGTGAGAGGGGCTGACTAATGGTCACTTTGCTTTTCACAAGTAGGACAAAATTCAGTTATTTAAAAATATTGCTTTTGCCATGTTAAAAAAAATTTGACACTGAAGCTCATTTTGCTTAAAAATGTGTGGCTGTAGGACTCAAGGATAAGCAGAAGTCAGCTGAATTGTATGTAATTAAATCCATTTCCTGTTTTATGTGATGGTTCGGTTACTAGACCGGAGGAATAGTGCAGCAGCTATGGTACATTTTGGCTTTAGTAACATATTATTTAACAGTTTCTTAAGATATGATGGTCCATGTTAAATCAGAAGTGGTGAGATGTGGGCTGGATGGTGTTATTAATTTAATTTGACAATCATATGCAAAAGCTGTTAATTACTGGCACTGAGTCGGCCTAGAAAGAGGTCTGAAAATGAGTGCTATAGAGTTCTATTCTTGGCCTTGATCTGTTTGACATTTTTCCAGTGTTGTGGGTGAAGATAGGGAAGCTATGTTTATCAGATTTGTTAGTGGTGCAGAGATGGAGAGATTGCTTATTTCACACATACATCAAGGTTCAAAATCATCTAGAATGAGGGCCAAATTAAAAAACAAACCTAGGCCCGGGTACAGTGACTCATGGCTGTAATCCTAGCACTCTGGGAGGTTGAGGCAAGAGGATTGACTGAGGTCAGGAGTTTGAGATCAGCCTGAGCAAGAACAAGACCTCTCTATACAAACGATAGAAATCCATCTGCTGGGCATGGTGGTGCATACCTGTAGTCCCAGCTACTTGGGAGGCTGAGGCAGGAGGATTGCTTAAGCCCAGGAGTTTTGAGTCTGCACTGAGCTATGATGACACTACTGTACTCTAGGCTAGGCAACAGAGTGGCACCCTGTGTCTTAAAAGGAAAAAAAAAAAAAAAAAAGAAAAAATAAATTTAGTATGGGATAAATGTGTAAAATCTGATTTAGTTTAAAACATTTGAATTGGGCTGGGTGTGGTGGCTCACGCCTGTAATCCTAGCACTCTGGGAGGCCGAGGCGGGCGGATTGCTCGAGGTTAGGAGTTCGAAACCAGCCTGAGTGAGACCCCGTCTCTACTAAAAATAGAAAGAAATTAATTGACCAACTAAAAATATATATACAAAAAATTAGCCGGGCATGGTGGTGCATGCCTGTAGTCCCAGCTACTTGGGAGGCTGAGGCAGGAGGATCGCTTGAACCCAGGAGTTTGAGGTTGCTGTGAGCGAGGCTGATGCCATGGCACTCACTCTAGCCAGGGCAACAAAGAGAGACTGTCTCAAAAAAAAAAACCAAAAAAAAAACATTTGAATTGTAATGTTTTGAGATGTTCATATCTTCTGATAACTCTACTTCTGGGGATATAGCTGAGACCACATCTGAAATGTAGATGATGTTTTATGCAGAGAAACTTTTTTTTAAACTATAATGAGAAATTGTAAATAACCTAAATATCCAATGGTGTGGGCTAGAGGTGATGGATAAGTGAATTCTGATGGATGTGTCTTTATAATGGAATGTTATGAAGTCATGAAAAATAACTTTGAGGAGTAGTTTTAAAATAACAGGGAAAAATGTTTCTGCTAGAAGTTAAAGTGCATCTACAATATGATTTCGAATGTTAATAAAGGTGCTTAGATTCCTTCTCCACTCCCACTGCTCCACTTGACCAGCCTTAAAAAAAATAAAATAAAAATAAAAAAAAAAAAAAAATAAAAATAAAGGTGCTTAGAAAATGACTGGAAGGAAATATAATGCTAATGCCAAAATATGAATACTGGCTGCTTCTGGATGGGTTGAGGTGAGTGACTTTCTTGTTTTCACATTTTTATTTTATTGTTTGTATTTTGTATTGTGTGTATATATTTCACAGGGGGGAAATAGTACTATTTTTAAAACGTTTTATCGTTCAAGGACAAGATAGGATAAAGTGGATGATTCACTCAGTGACTAATCTTGAGTACCTGCCTGCTGTGTGTCAAGTATGGGGTTAGGCACTGGAGTCACAAAATAAGACTCAGTCCTTGACCTGAGGTTGGTGTGGGCCCATGAGAGAGAGGCGGGTTATGTGGAAAAAAGTCTTGGGCATTTTCTGTTGTTCACAAGTTCAGTGTGAGCCTTGAGTGGGATGAGGCTTTTAAAAAACCGAATGCATTTCGTACCTGGATCAGAAATTCAGTGATCAAGTCTTAAGATCTAGTCATTTTTTTTGGAGACAGAGTCTTGCTTTGTTCCCCAGGTTAGAGTGAGCGCGTGACGTCAGCCTAGCTCACAGCAACCTCAAACTCCTGGGCTCAAGTGATCCTCCTGCCTCAGCCTCCCACGTACCTGGGACTACAGGTGCACACCACCGTGCCTGGCTAATTTTCCTATTTTTGGTAGGGACGAGGTCTCGCTATATTGCCCAGGCTGGTCTTGAACTCCTGGCCTCTAGCAAAGTGCTGGGATTATAGGCATGAGCCACCACACCAGGCCAAGATCTAGTGTTAATGGCCTCAGCTGTTCATGTGACATTCGAATAACCTGGGAGCCACGATTTAAAAGGAACATGAGCTACCAAGACTTGATCCAGGAGGGGAGGGTAGGATTGGAAATGACCCGAGTACACTCATGGGATTTACACAATAGCACCTTCAAACGTTTTCGTGGTTATCAGTTATAGGACAGAGTAGATGTGTTCATTTTTGCTCCTGACATTGGATGGGACACGAATAGCGGTTATGACGGTCACTTTATCCTGTGTAGCTTCAGGTTCCTCATCTGCAGAATGATTACATTATATGATTTCTTGTCTGTAGACCACGCTGAAGTTGATGGGCTTTAAGTTCCTCCTTGGCCCTAAAGACAAGGAGAACAGATTTCAGTTCAATGTGAAAAAGGATTTTCTAGCTGGCAGATCTAATGGTGGAAATGTCTGCAGTGAGCTTCCCGCTGTTGGAAGTATTCAAGTAGGACTGAATGCTGCCAGTTAGGGATGCTGTAGCAGAGAAAGGCAGGAATTGGGCTGACCTCTCAAGTCCCTGCTGAATCCTGGGGTCGGTTATGTGACAGGTCAAAGCTGAAAGACGCGTGGAGTAGAAGCTAGTTCCAGTGGCAGGGTATTTGAGTCGACGTCGTCACGTAAGTTCTTTAAAGAAGGTTTCTGTAGAGGTCTCAGTGTTTTCGAGAGACCCTTCTGGGGTCATTTTAGAAGGAGTGAGACTTATTTTAAATTGGGTCAGGACTCAGTGTGTAGCCCCAGGGCTGCTGAAAATAAAATTTGGTCCTTAGGACAAGCAGGTGGTGGGGGTGGGGAATAGCAAGTAGCAATGAACAAAATAGATTGACACATAGAGTACCGTGTTTCCCTGAAAATATGACCCACCCATAAAATAAGCCCTAGCAGGATTTCTAAGCATGTGCGCAATAGAAGCCCTACCGGGAAAATAAGCCCTAGTGCCGGGCGTGGCTACGCAGCACATCTGCACAACCCATGCGTGTCACCGCGGAGCGGGAAAGAGGACGAGCAGCCCTTTTCATCTGCCCCGTGAGAGCTCTGTGGCTCCACATGAGAGATTGGGGCCAATGGTTCTAAAGGAAACAGAGTCAGAGGAAATTCAGGATGGAATTCGGGGTCTGGAAAGTTATGATGATGTTCCAGAAGAAGATGACTTAACTCTATTTGAGTCAATATAGATTGCTGTACCATACTTAAAAAAAATGGCACATCCCCTGAAAATAAGCCCTAGGGTGTCTTCTTGAGGAAAAATAAATATAAGACCCTGTCTTATTTTCAGGGAAACACAGAAATGTAATCGTTGGCCAGTTCTACCCGTTATGATGACTAAATCAAGATGTGCCTTTAGTTGGATGCTAGATTCTGCACTTAGCTTGGAGGACGTGAAGGTTCCCTTGAGTTTCTCCTTCCCAGTTTGCATCCCACAGTGTGGACGTGTGTCACCGGGAACAGCGTGTTCAGCGCCATTGTGATGGAGACTGCGCCTTCTGATTGCTCTGTAGAGAGCAATTTAAAGAAACTTTGGAGTGGGATTTTCCAGGAAAGCATATATTTAGTTTACACCAGACAATAAGTTTGTGACTTGAGTTAAATTTTTTTTTATTTTTACATTTTTATTATTTATAACTTACATGGGGACATTTTTATTTGTTGTAATTTTGCTTAGATTTCACCTAAATATGGTTTATTTAGAAACCACCCTGATTCATTTAAAATTTTTAGATTTCTTGATGTTTTTGGATTACTTTTGCTGTCATCACTTTATTGTTAGGGGCACTGCGAGGGCAAAATCACATAGAAGTTTCTTAGCTCTGCAAAGAGCATAGAGAGGTTTATCTCATCTTTGGAGACTATCATGAGAGGATGTATGTCTCCACGTGATGCATGCTCACATTTTGGCATTTGGCAAGACAGGATTCCCTTTTAGTAAAGCAATTTTGGGGTGTACCAACTTAAAGAATTTCAGTTTAAGATGTATGTAAAAAGTATAGGCAGAACTTGGTTATTTAGGACTAAAATTGAAAATTTTTGTACATTTGTCGATGGTGGGTTCAGGTCTCCTTTATCTCTGTCATTTGTGCCTTGAGTTGTGTCTGTCACATGGATGACAGATTGTTGAATTGCTACAGATTTGTTCCCTGGGCCACATATAGTGGGTATGGGAGAAAGTTAGACTAATTTACACTTTTTTTTTTTTTTTAAGCCAAATAGGATAAGAATTCACAGCTCTCCGCCTTTTTTGTCCTTTGGGGATCAGGAAACCATAACACTCTTTTAGTAAAAACAACCACATTCAGTGGCTGTTTTTCAGAGTACGGGAGGAACGAGAAACTCCCTCTCCTCTATTTGTCGTCTTCTGCTGAAAATGAATTGCTCTTGGTGTGCTGTGCTTAAATTCATGTGTCCTCTCTCCATTTTAATCTTGTTATCTATTTTTATGGTGACTGTCGCCATGGTACTCATGCTCCTTACATAGCACAACAGAGATTTCCAACGTCTGATAGGACAGCTCAAAGTTCTGCTGCAGCTGGGAGAGAGACTGTGTTTGAGTGTTTTTTTTTTTCTTTTTAATTGAGGTATAATTTACATTCAGTGAAACTCTGAGATCTTAAGTGTGCTGTTTAATCAGTTTCGACAAGTACGTGTATCGAGACAGAGCATTTCCATTACCCTAGACGGGTTCCTTGTGACCCTTCCCGGATAAGCCCCACCCTCAACCAGAAGGACCACAAATCTGATTTGTCTCTGCAGAGGTTGGTTTTGCCTGGTAGGGTCTTAATATCATAATTTTGTGTTTCTAAGGACTTTATATGTAGTGCTTTGAAGAGGTGGAGGGGTGTGTGTGTTTAAAAATCAGTATCCTATATGGTTAGGTGGCCCCCGTGAGTAAATAAGAATGTTTTAGAGTTTGTCTAATGGGAAGCTCAGATTTGTCCTCCACGTGAGACCAAAGGATCCGGATTTATGTCAGGAATCCTGATTCCCAGATGGAAGATTCCGAGGCACAGACAGCTAGCTAGGTCTGGTGCAGGACTTGTGATCAGGCAAGGGCTGCCTTATTACAGGGTGGGGGAGGCTTCGTGAGTGTATGTGTCCATTTCAGTGTGTCATCTTGCAGAGCTGCAAAGCTCTGTTAGGAGGACTGGAATTACTCCTAGGACATGTCTTTGGATTACCAGAAGGTCCTTGGGCGTGCTTCCTCTTTTTTTCCTGCCTCTTCCTTGAACTAGCATATAAATTTAACAATCCACAGAGTTACAGAGCTGGGCTTGTAACACTGAAACAAGATCTGTGTTGCAAAGCCCACTGCTGCCTGGAAGCGCAGCCATGCTCTGCTCTGCTGCCTGCTCAGCCTCCTGGGACGCCCAGGCCTGATCCAGGTTGAAATTGGCCCCAGACACGGTACTGAAATGTATTGAACAGTCTCTGTTTCTTTTTTTAAATTAAATGATTCAGTGAAATTTTCATTATACAAGTAATATATGAACACATTCTCTGCAGGGAAAACAAAAATTGCAAGACTTCCAGAGCCAGCAAAAAGCCTTTTGTGGGGACCATTCCTCGTTCTAGTCTCTTCCCCAGATGTTAACCACTGTCATGGACTTGTTGGTATTCTTCAGACACTTGGCGTACTTATGTTTATACTCACAGGACTTGCAAATAGTTAAGTGCATTGTGCTGGCGTTTCCCTTCTCTGCTCTCACTAGTGTCCTTGGTGATTCTGTTTGTACAGGTCTTCCTGATTTTGCTGAACTCCTGCCTGGCCTCCCTTAGAATTAGAAGGCCAAACAGTTATTTCATCTTTCCCTAATTGATGGGCACTTAAGTTATTTCCAATCTTTTGTGGTTACAAACGCTGTTACAAAAAAAAAAAAACCATGCCTCTTTACAACACCTGTGAGTTTTCTCTAGGGTATGTACCGAGAAAGTGGAATTGCTGGGTAAAAGAGTACTTTATTATTATTTTTTAATTTTGTTTTCTTTTTTTGAGACAGAGTCTCACTCTGTTGCCCAGGCTAGAGTGCTGTGGCATCAGGCTAGCTCACAGCAACCTCAAACTCCTGGGCTCAAGCGATCCTCTTGTTTCAGCCTCCCAAGTAGCTGGGACTACAGGCATGCACCACCATGCCCGGCTAATTTTTTCTCTCTATATATATATTTTTAGTTGGTCAATTAATTTCTTTCTATTTTTAGTAGAGATAGGGTCTCGCTTTTGCTCAGGCTGGTTTCAAACTCCTGACCTTGAGGGATCCACCTGCCTCGGCCTCCCAGAGTGCTAGGATTACAGGTGTGAGCCACCTCGCCTGGCCTGGAATAAAGAGTCAGTACTTTAAAGAGTACTTTATAGGCATGGGGAATATATGTAACCTTAACACTTGTACCCCCATAATACGCTAAAATAAAAAAAATAAAATAAACCAAAGTTAAACATATGGTAGGAAAAAAAAATAAAAATAGTACTTTGTAGAGCCAGTTCTTCATCTAGAGTTAATACAGAGCAGGGGATGCTTGCCTGTGCCCAGACATTAAGCAGTTGTTTTAAGACTGGGGCAGGATTTGGAGTGTGCTGGGTGTTTGCTCACCTGCCCTCGCAGGTCACGGATGTCAGTGCTGGTTGGCGAGGTGGGCTGGTCTCCTCCCTCGGGAAGGGCTCCTCTGGCCCCCATAGTCAATTCTGTGTGTTCCCTGCCACCCCGCCACCTCCCACCCAACCCCGCCAGCCCCTGAGGACTTTGGCCTGGATGTTGATAGTGGCTGTGTGGAGAAGGATCACAGGCTGGAGCGCAGCCCGTTCTGCACTCCAGATGGGAAATTCTAAACCCAGTTCGCGCTACCTGGAGACCCTCACCACACCTGAGATTCTTCTCCACGAGGCTTGAATGCTAAAGCCAGAGGTGAGGGATTTGGAGGCAGAGATTTTTTAGGGGCGTCTAGAGTGCTGCCACCTTGTCATGATTGGTGGTTTGTGTTAATTCTAGAAGAATGGTGTGTGCCTCTCTGTTGTTTACACTTCTGGCCTTCATCTCTAGCTCTCTGCAGAATTCCTGGAAAATACATGATAGTCAGCCAGGAGTGGTGGCTCACGCCTATAATCCTAGCACTCTGGGAGGCCGAGGCGGGCAAATCGTTTGAGCTCAGGAGTTCGAGACCAGCCTGAGCAAGAGTGGGACCCTGCCTCTACTAAAAAAAATAGAAAGAAATTAGCTGGACAACTAAAAGTATATAGAAAAAATTAGCCGGGCATGGTGGCGCATGCCTGTAGTCCCAGGTACCTGGGAGGCTGAGGTAGGAGGATTGGTTGAGCCCAGGAGTTTGAGGTTGCTGTGAGCTAGGCTGACACCACAGCACTCTATTAGATCAGGCAACAGAGTGAGACTCTGTCTCAAAAAAAAAATACGTGTAGACCTATCAGGTCAAACCCATGCACTTAGGAGCCAGTGTAGCAAGGGAGTGGGTGGCTGTGGCCTCGTCGAAGGCAGCTCCAAGGCTGGCTGCGTGCTGGTGTCCCCGGTCACCCAGCTGGGAGAGGCAGAGCCCCTTTGCAGCCTTCATGATCTCCCGTGCATTCGCCTTCAGACCCTCCTGCGCTGGTAATGAAAGGGCTCTGGTTCAGGCCCTGGGGGACCCCACCCTTCCTTTCATACCGTGTCCCAAGCCAGCGTGCTGTCTGTTGGCTTCCTGGGGCACTCCGGCATCTCTTCTCCTGTCCTCCGCAGGTGTGAGCAGGGCTTCTCTTTTCTGCCTTTTTAGGATTTGATGACCAAGTCTGCGCTGTTCCCTCTCCTCCTTGGGTGACAATCCACTGGCTTTACAAGTCGTCTTTCCTGACAGGCAGCAACCAGCGTTCCCAGTGCAGACGATTTTCTAATTTGGTAGGCGGTTGCACTGGGGCGGGCAGAGCGTTGCTTTTAGCACTTTTGCAGCGGTGCTGGGTGCAGTGTCTTTTTTCTTTTTGGCCTTTGTGACCATGGTACCTGACAGTCTGATCCACAGTGACATAGCCTGCAATGGGTATGACATACCACAGAGCTCTTGCATGGTTTTGGTTTTGATGTTAAAATTTACCTCTCCCCCAACCTTGATACAGACTCTTCCTTCTGATCTTCCCATAAGTTTAGCTCTTCAGTATGCAGAATTTGTTGTTTGTTTGTTTGTTTATTTATTTATTTATTGAGACAGAGTCTCACTTTATTGCCCAGGCCAGAGTGAGTGCTGTGGCGTCAGCCTCGCTCACAGCAACCTCAAACTCCTGGGCTCAAGCAATCCTGCTGCCTCAGCCTCCCAAGTAGCTGGGACTACAGGCATGCGCCACCATGCCCGGCTAATTTTGTCTATAAATATTAGTTGGCCAATTAATTTCTTTCTATTTATAGTAGAGATGGGGTCTCGCTCTTGCTCAGGCTGGTTTTGAACTCCTGACCTCGAGCAATCCGCCCGTCTCGGCCTCCTAGAGTGCTAGGATTACAGGTGTGAGCCACCGCGCCCGGCCTGTTTATTTATTTATTTTTAAGGCTAACATTTATTTTGTGTTATATGCCAGGCATGGTGCTCACTGTTGAATGTGCGTTTTCTCACAGTTTCCTCTCTCAGAGCTGGAGAATCAGAATCTCTAGGAAGAGGAGCTTGGTAACTCATACAGAAACAAACAAAAAAACTAAGGCACTTTTGGAAAAAAAAATCCTTGCCTCATTAAAGCCCCAAATTATCCTCTGGTGTAGGAACCAATGTTTTTCCCATTTTGTACATGAGGAAACTGAGGCACAGAGAGGTGAGGTCAGTTTGCCCAAGGTCACATAACTGGGAAGTCTGAGCTTGTGTGCAACCTTGATTGTTTCGATGTGCATTTATGGAAGAGTGAAACAAGAATAGTTGTAGCCTGAACCTGGGGGAGCCCCGTGCTCGATACTTCGCCGTCATAATGCCCATTTCCCCTTCCACGCCACAACCACGAACACCACAGTAACCTCTCCGTGACTCAGGTTTTTATTTATAAGGAACCCTGAGAGGCCACCTAGTCCAGCCTTTTGCTCCATGAATCATTTTCTACAGTGTGGTAGAAAAGAGCATATAGTTTTTGGAACCAGGCATGTTTGGACTCACACTTGAGTTCTGTCACTTTCTGGCCCTGTGGCCTTGGGAAAATTTCTCAACCTCCTGAGACTTGATTTGCTCATCTGTAAAATGGGGATGATGATGGTACTTACTTCTTACTTGTGGGGGATTCAGTGAGATTCAGAATGTGAAATACAGCCAGGCGCGGTGGCTCACGCTTGTAATCCTAGCACTCTGGGAGGCCGAGGCGGGCGGATTGCTTGAGGTCAGGAGTTCAAAACCAGCCTGAGCAAGAGCGAGACCCCATCTCTACTATAAATAGAAAGAAATTAATTGGCCAACTAATATACATAGACAAAATTAGCCGGGCATGGTGGCGCATGCCTGTAGTCCCAGCTACTAGGGAGGCTGAGGCAGGAGGATTGCATGAGCCCAGGAGTTTGAGGTTGCTGTGAGCTAGGCTGACTCTACGACACTCTAGCCTGGGCAACAAAGTGTGACTCTGTCTCAAAAAATAAATAAATAAAAAGAAGAAAAAGAAAACCAGAATATGAAATGCTTCGCAAGTGACTGGCACATAAGTCTCCCATAGCTACTAGAACATTCCTGAAGGAACATCTGTCTTCGAAAGGCTACCGACCACCTATAAGGTGTCCTAGCATTCTCTCACCTGTTTGTTCCATGACAGTGCTGATGAAGTAGTTCGATGGGATTTTATTCCCTGGGAACATCCCACTGTCTTTTCTTCCAAAGAGTCTTGTCTTCTGCTGGACCTGAACTAGTCTGCCTGCCGGCCAGATACTCAGTGACACCTGTTGCGGGGTCAGTCTCCTGGGGGCAGGGGTCACCAGCACTGTGGCGCCATGGTGACAGGCGTCCTGGCCTCTTGAAGCTTGTGGGGGGTGCCATCTGCTCTCTGTGATAGAGCCACTTTTTTTTGTCACTTGGGCTTGGACCATCGTCACCAGTGAGCGCTACCTGCTCAGTGCCGCCGCTGCCCCGTCTGTTTCAGGAAAAGCATCTGAGAGGGGGAGCCGGAACGGAGAGACTGGAGTGATGCTCATTCATCTCTGTGTTGTCTCTGAACTCGTTCTCAGCCCCACAGTTATTGGGGCATAAAGATTCCTTAAATGGCTTCCTCCAGAGAAAGACACATTTAAGGCACTTCCTTCGTGGTTTGTGCCCTGGGCCGGCCCCTCCCCCACACTGGTCATTTTCCACCCTGTGTTTATTTTTTATTTATTTTATTTTTTTTTTTGAGACAGAGTCTCAGTCTGTTTCCTGGGCTAGAGTGCCATGACGTCAGCCTGGCTCACAGCAACCTCAAACTCCTGGGCTCAGGCGATCCTCCTGCCTCAGCCTCCTGAGTAGCTGAGACTACAGGCATGCGCCACCATGCCCGGCTAAGTTTTTCTATGTATTTTTAGTTGGCCAATTAATTTTCTTTCTGTTTTTAGTAGAGACGGAGTCTCGCTCTTGCTCAGGCTGGTTTTGAACTCTTGACTTTGATCGATCCTCCCTCCTTGGCCTCCCAGAGTGCTAGGATTATAGGTGTGAGCCACCAGGCCCCGCCCTCCACCCTGTGTTTAAATGATCTTCCCGGATGGTGTCTGTGTTCTCTTTGCTGAGGCTGACTTTCTGTTTTTTTAGGGGGGGGAAATGTGTGTCTCCTTCAACCTCAAGTCATTAGGCAGATTTTTGTTGTTGTTGTTTTTAGATTCATAACATATTTTATTTTGACTTATTTAACTTATGTCAAAAACGTAAAATTTTAACACGTATATTCATCTGACTGATGGGCTTAATTCTAAAAACCATCTTTTTCTTATCAGGCTTCAGTGTCAGATTGCAGCATGTATTTTGCATTTTCCTGAAAGAAGCAAAATCCTCATTCATTCCTCTCATTATACGACACAAGTATATGAATATAGCCCCGGAGCATAGTAAGTGCTTGTATGCACAAGTGCTGGCTGTGGAACCAGGTGGAAGCTCAGTTAGGCCCCAAATTCTGTAAGGGCAGGGTCTGAATCTTGGGCTTCTTAATATTCCGCTCAGTGAGTTGTCAAGAACGAGGCCCATGAGTTGCGTATCAGCAAATGCTTAAGAGTGCCGGGCTTTTTTTTTTTTTAAATTTTTAATTGTTATGGGTACATAATAGTTGTATATCTTTTATAGGGTATGTGTGATTTTTTTTTTTTTTTTTTTTGAGACTCTTGTTGCGCTGGCTAGAGTGCCGTGGCGTCAGCCTAGCTCACAGCAACCTCAAACTCCTGGGCTCAAGCGATCCTCCTACCTCAGCCTCCTGGGTGGCTGGGACTATAGGCATGTGCCACCGTGCCCGGCTAATTTTTTCTATCTATTTTTAGTTGGCCAATTAATTTCTTTCTATTTTTAGTAGAGATGGGATCTTGCTCTTGCTCAGGCTGGTCTCGAACTCCTGAGCTCAAACGATTTGCCCGCCTCGGCCTCCCAGAGTACTAGGATTACAGGCGTGAGCCACCGCGCCTGGCCTCGTGTGATGTTTTGATACAGGCATAGAATGTGAATTAATCGTATCAGGGTAATTGTGGTGTCCATCACCTTAGGTGTTTGTCATTTCTTTGTGTTAGGAACTTTCCAATTCCACTCTTTTAGTTATTTTAAAGAATCCCCTAACTTATTGTTGATTATAGTCACTTTGTTGTGTTATCAAATGTTGCTTCTTCTGTCAAGTATGTTTTTGCACTCATTAACCATCCCCACTTTATCCCCCCTTCCCTGCTACCCTTCCCAGCTTCTGGTAACTGTCATTCTTCTGTCTGTCTCCACGAGATCCATTGTTTTCAATACCTGGCTCCCACATAGGCCTGAGAACATGTGAGATTTGTCTTTCTGTGCCTGTGCTGGGCTTTTTGTTCTGGGCTGCCCGTCTCCCGGGGGTTCTGGTGAGTTTCTGCCTGCGCCGGTCTGTACCAGCGTGGGCCGGGTCTGCCTGGGGAGGCTTGGCTCTGGGGCACCAGGACTGAGATTTAGGCTTGGGGGAGCCGAGCAGGATGGGGACCCGTCACCACAAGTGAGGTGAGCAGTGCCTGGTCACCTGGGTGACCAGGAGCAAGGCCATCTGACTTGGTGCTGAGTTCTAAGCACTGAACACTGGTGTTGGTTCATTTTGGCCGGCAGGCCACTAAGGGCTGGATTTCTTGGTCCCCCTAGCTTGCTGAAATCAGTTTGCTGTGATTTCAATTAATTGGTGGCTCACCCCTCATCAACTTCATGATTTCCTTCAGAGTCAGTAGTGGCATTACAGTTTTGGAGGAAGGTCCTTTCCAAGCTCAGTTCCTAGATGCAGGCCGGGCAGTGCCTACTAAGCACTCAGTCGCTCATGATGTTGTTTAGCCATCACTGGTCTGAAACAGGTGAGTAGGGGACAGAAACACATCTGTTGAGTTCCTTCTAGATTCTGGGTGCCGTGCAGGTTTACCCTCATGACAGCTCTGTGGGGTAGATACTGTTCCTATAGGTGAGGTGGGGAAACTGAGACTCTGAGGTGGTAGGCCAGTTGTCCCTGCCTCTGGCTGCTGTCTGCCGTTTCCCTGAAGAGCACCCTGGGCGGTCACGTGCCTTTGCTTAGCTTCTCCTGGCCATGCTGGGCGTCCGTTTCGCTGTGCTAGTTTCAGTGCCTCGGTGGCACATCTGGCCTTCTCTCCCCAGCTCCGGCACTCCTGGGCGATCGGAGGCGTTGTGGCTGGTATTAGAGGTGGGGGGACACCCTGTCCCAGGAGAGCAGACTGGAGACCCTCGGGAGAGGGTGATGGGCTGGGGTCTGCCCCGTCTGGAAACAGAAACACGTACAATTAATTGTGGAATTAAAATAAAAGGGAATGTTGATCTGCTGTAGTCTGGCACCTCCCTTTCTGGCCAGGTGGAGCTATTCCCACTGGCCCGTCAACCATTCTAGTCTTGGAACAGACAGGTTCTGGTACCCAGCTCTTATTTCAGGTTTCTTAGCGTAGTGAGCTGCGAGGATGTCCTGCCATCCCGAGAGCACGTTTCTTATCTTGTGACTTCCTGTTTCCAAGATCATAGCTGACTTCCCATTGGCTTACGTGTTGGACTGGTGGCTCCCAGAGGAGACTTGGATTCCTGGGGGGTGTTTGGGTGGCTCCCTGATCCCTCCCAGTTGTTATCTTTTCTGGTTGGTTGTCTGGTTGGCTGATCTTGTCTGCATGTGCACGATTTCTCTTCCTTAGTTTTGGATCTTACGCGCCCGGCCAGCCCCCAGGTTGGGCAGGAGACACGTTCTTGGGCACCTGCACCCCTGTGCCCTGACTGTCCACCTGGAGGAGAGGGTGGCCGCTTGTGTATGACCTGTCGATTTCCAGCCAGGTGAGTCACCAGGTAGCGCTCATCTTCCTCCCAGGGCCTGTTTATTTGGCATCATCGGGGAGTGTGATAATTCAAGGCAGTGAGGTTTGAGCTCCGAACCAGTTTTCTGCTTCAACCATTTCACCGTCTGGAGTGATTCCTGTTTATTTGGCATCGCCAGGGAATGTGATTATTCATTCAAATGACTGTTGAGTTCCAAATGGTGTTTCTACTTTAACCTCTTACTTGGAAAAAAATATTTATAAAGTAGAGCTTGTATCCCTGTGCTTTCTTCAAGGAGTGAGAACATAGGAACCCTTTTTGTTGAGTCTCAGGAATGGCACCTGGCACTTCGTCACCTCTTAGGCTTCCCTTTCTGGCGAGTGCCCGCTTAGGGCCTTGATGCGGCTTTTAGAATTTTCACGCTTGTGTTTTTTATTTTGGGGGTGGCAATCATTTGTTGTCTGCTTTTGCTTGTCATTGCTATACATGCTTCCAATAGATCCCTTCTTCTTTTTTTTTGAGACAGAGTCTCACTCTGTTGCCCAAGCTAGAGTGCCGTGGCGTCAGCCTAGCTCACAGCAACCTCAAACTCCTGGGCTCAAGTGATCCTCCTGCCTCAGCCTCCCAGGTAGCTGGGACTACAGGCGTGCACCACCATGCCCGGCTAATTTTTTGTATCTATTTTTAGTTGGCCAATTAATTTCTGTCTATTTTTAGTAAAGACAGGGTCTCGCTCTTGCTCAGGCTGGTTTCAAACTCCTGACCTTGAGTGATCCTCCCTCCTTGGCCTCCCAGAGTGCTAGGATTATAGGTGTGAGCCACTGGGCCCGGCAGATCCCTTCTTCTTAATGAAACTCACTCTCTTCCTCCAGAAGACCCCACCCCCTGCCCCCCAGTCCTGAGCCCTGTCCTGCCCTGCCACTAGGTCTCTACTTGCAGAGAGGAGAGAACTAACTGGACCAGGGAGGAGCCAAGAAAGTTGTAGATGCCACAGCTTTGGGGCAAATAGGTGACCTTCTTGAGGAACCTCAGTGTTTTTAGCTGTAAAGTGGGTATAATATTGTCCTTCCCTATTTTACTGAGTTGCTGGGAGGTCGGGAAAGAAAAGAAACAGCTAAAGGTGCCATTCAGACGTTCATTGGTGGTTCGAGTTCCTGTGTGCGTGGGTCTGTTAAAAGCTTACCCCGAAAACTGCTGGGGAGAACTGTGGGTTGTCTGAGCCTTGCTCTCCCCGGGGAGTCAAGGCTCTTGGTTCCCTCCCTGCAAGTTCTGGCTCTGGGTAAAATGCAAGGTCAGCAATCTTCCTTCTCCTCACCTCTTTCTGGAACTCTCACGTGGTCCCAGCACAGTTTCAATCAGGTTTAACCACTTTGCTGGCCACCCTTCCCCCACTGGTGTGTGTGCGCCTCCCCCCCCCTGCAGGTACAGCGCCAGTGCTGGACATCCCCCTCCTCCTGTCACATCCTCCACCTGCTTTTATGAAAACACTGTCTTGGGACGGAGTCTAAATGCTGTTTAAAATTCTACCCCTGCTCTTGGTAGCTCTGTTGTCACTTTACGGCAAGCAGCAGGTAGTCTGTCTTCTAACATGTACTAGTCTTGAATCTGGGACCCTTCTCACCCTGGGGGAGGATCGTCTGTTTAAAATCCTAAGACTGGCCCAGGTGTGGTGGCTCACGCCTGTAATCCTAGCACTCTGAGGCAGGGGGATCACTTAAGGTCAGGGGTTTGAAACCAGCCTGAGCAAGAGCGAGAACCTGTCGCTACCAAAAAAAAAAAAAAACCAAACAGAAAGAAATTAATTGGCCAACTAAAAATATATACATAGAAAAAATTAGCCGGGCATGGTGGCGCATGCCTGTAGTCCCAGCTACTCGGGAGCCTGAAGCAGGAGGATTGCCTGAGCCCAGGAGTTGGAGGTTGCTGTGAGCTAGGCCGATGCCACGGCACTCTAGTCCGGGTGGCAGAGTGAGACTCTGTCTCCAAAAAAAAAAAAAAAAAAAAAATCCTAAGTCTGAATGGGTTATATGGTTTCTTCCCTCAAAGGGCTTATGGTCTAAGGGAGGTGCAGTCCTGCTGGTACTAGTGTTAATAGAAATAGTTAAGGATTCCTGAGCCTGACTGTGTGCTAAGAACCGTCTTGTGTGAGCACAGCAGAGTCGTGAGCAAAGGGCACCCCGTTTTTGAGAGCAAATGGGGAGGTAGGTGTGAAGGAAGGGGAAGTGCTCCTGGGTAGAACTGTGAAAATGCTTTCCTTTCCTGGCAGCGGCAGCAGCAGCGCAGTTAGAAACGGTCTCTTTTTACTTGAGTGACCGTTGTGCTTCCGTCAGACCCACAGAAGTATTTGTTGGTCAGGATCATTTATTACTTGCTGGAAAGAATTCACTATAATCAGATCAGATGACCTATTTCTGTGGCCCATCTGCTGGAATATGAAAATAGCGCTGTTATTTGGGGCCCTTATTTTTCCCTTCCGTTATTCTGCTTCTTAGAGTAATAGGAAGGCTGGGTGCTCAGTTAGAGGGCATGCTGTGAGGGGTTCCAGCCCCGAATGGGCGTGGGACAGCCTTCAGGTCCTTGTCAATCCTGATATTCTGCCGTTTAAATTTTACTGGTGGTCTAAACTATTATACATGGGTGCAGTGTAATCCAGATTTTAGAAACCTTCAGAAAAACACGATAATTAGAATGCCCTGAGAATCTGAGTTGTGACTCTCTGGCCAGCTGGCTTAGAACTATTGGATCGATCACTAATGAGCTCCGTGCCGTGTATCTCAAGCTTGTACTGTGAAAATCTTTACAGTATTTTTTAAAATGGTGTGGCAGGGCCCGATACATGATTTCAGAGGTCTGGAAGTTTTAGCTTTGGTTGCACTTGCTGGGGGTTTTCCGTCAGTGAAGAAAGGGTCCGTGTGTGCTTAGCAAAATTCTCTGGGGAAGGCGCCCCAGGGGAAAAAGAAAAAAAAAAGTCTCAAGAACCACCAGGTACCAGTTGTGTAGTGATGATGGGATATGACAACTTGCTCCTGCCAAGGTTCCAGTGGTGACCTGCAAACCAAGAGGACCATAAACATGTTTGCACTTACTTATAAGTATGCGTGCAAGTGTGCATGGCAGCTGTCAACAGAGATGTTGACTAAGAATTGCTGAAAATGAACTGTTTGAGAATCCTGTTCTTCATGGAGTTCTGTTATAAAATAAGAGCTGTGCTTGGCTGCAATCATTTTGGCCCTTGGGTTAGTTTAGAACATCACACTGAAAAAAATTCAAGTTAAAATGTTATAGATTTAAAAGAAAAAATATTATTATTTGGTATATTTATAGTACTCGGAAATCTTAATTTTTTTTTTTTTTTTTTGAGACAGAGTCTCGCTTTGTTGCCCAGACTAGAGTGAGTGCCGTGGCACCAGCCTAGCTCACAGCAACCTTAAACTCCTGGGCTCAAGCAATCCTGCTGTCTCAGCCTCCCGAGTAGCTGGGACTACAGGCATGCGCCACCATGCCCGGCTAATTTTTTCTATATATATTAGTTGGCCAATTAATTTCTTTCTATTTATACTAGAGACGGGGTCTCGCTCTTGCCCAGGCTGGTTTCGAACTCCTGACCTCGAGCAATCTGCCCGCCTGGGCCCCCCAGAGTGCTAGTATTACAGGCGTGAGCCACTGCGCCCGGCCCCAAATCTTAATTTTTAATAAAAGATTAAGAATGGGCCAGGTGAGGTGGCTCATGCCTGTAATCCTAGCACTTTGGGAGGCTGAGGCGGGAGGATCGCTTGAGCTGAAGAGTTGGAGAGCAGCCTGAACAAGAGTGAGACCTTCTCTCTACTAAAAATCGAAAAAAATAGCTGGCATGGCAGTGTGCGCCTATAGTCCCAGCTACTCTGGAGGCTGAGGCAGGAGGATCGCTTGAGCCCAGGAGTTGGAGGTTGCAGCGAGCTTTAATGATGCCACTGCACTCTAGCCTGGGTGACAGATCGAGGCTCTGTCTCCAAAAGAAAAAAAAAAAAAGAAAAGATATGCGAAATATTAACTGAGCAACTAAAAACTTAAACCGTTGTTCTTGCAGCAGTACCCGGTGGCGATCATAAAATACACAGAAAGCTGCGGTTGAGCAGAGAATCTGAAACTCTTGCCAGAGAGTTGACATCCCTCCCCTGACCCATAATTTATTCATTAGAGAGGGAGCAAGCACCCACACTTCTGGAAGGAGGAGGCTTGCTCCAAACTTCACTCTCCTTAACTTAAAAAAAACCCTTATTAGTTGTGTAATGAATCCCTTTGACGTGTGACCTGAGTCCTAGAAGTGCTGCTAGGTGATTTCATGGCCCGCGGTGTCTCTGGGTGTAGGAGAGAGCAACCCTTGTGCGTGAGTGGGTGCACGCACGTATGTGCTCGGAAGAGACGTGTGGTTGTCCGGCAACACCACATGACAAATAGGAATTTGCAACTCCAAACCACAGAGAGAGTTTGTTTTACTATTCTGCCTGTTCCAGTTATTTAACTGATGGCAGATGTCCTCATTAAGAGCTATTAGCACATCAGGGTATGTTTGCTGAGCCTGGAAAGGGCTAACCCCTTTTGGACATTGACCAAAATACATCATCTAGGGTAGCCGACCCCTCCTGTTGGTGACAGCAGTCGGGGGGGGGGGGGGGGGAGNGGTGGGGGGGGGGGGGGGGGGGGGGGGGGGGGGAGAGCAAGGGGCTCGGCGTCCCCTTTGAACTGTACCAAGAAGTCTTCAGCACGAGTTTGTGTTTCCATCAAGGAATTCCGTAAGCCGAGAATGTAAAATCGTAAAGAGGGATTTGGCTGCATGTCGAAATACTGTTGTTGTCACTCAGAATTAGATGTTTCTTGATTTTTCTTGGCTGCTCTGGAACCGTATGGCAGACGAGGGGATGGCTGGTGTGTGTGGACCATCGGTAGCTCCCAAGAAAGAAACGAGCGGGGGAGTGAGTAGAAGAAGAGAACCGCGATGGGCGCTTTGAAGGAGGCCACCATTGGACAGGTAGAAGCATCCCGGGGGGGGGGGGGGGGGGGAGTTTAGGGCCCGCGGTGAGAGGTGTTAAGATAGCAGGCCATCGGGAAAAGTCGCTTGGGCCCGGAGTTTACCTTGGCAGACCTTTGCCGTTGCTTTTATTGACTTCCGAGTCCCTGAAGGGCTCTTGGTTATTAATACTTGTGTTATCTGTAGAGCAGGGCCACGGCATCACAGCGTAGCAAGCGGGCTGATTAGCGCCGGAGAGGCGTTGATTGACAGCTGGAGATGCCTCCCCGCCTAGATCAGTCTACTTTCATATTTTCACTTCCGTGCTATTAACTCCTGGTATAGGCTTGGCTAAAGTTTCCCCTAACGTTTTGGGTTGAGGGCGATATGTGTGTAAAGGTCTTCCCAAACCTAGCTGCTTAAATGATTAACAGTGACTTGGACTGTGGAGGAAGGTCAGACTTAAACCTTTATTTTGTAGGTAAGAGGCCAAGATGCAAGTGGAGTAGAGTTTTCAAGGAATGAAAATGAATGAGGAAATGGAAATGTAGACTTTCCAATCAGGAACTTGTTTTCTTTCTTTCTTTCTTTCTTTCTTTTCTTTCTTTTCTTTCTTTTCTTTCTTTTCTTTCTTTTCTTTCTTTTCTTTCTTTTCTTTCTTTTCTTTTCTTTTCTTTACTTTTTTTATTTTCTATTCTTTCTTTATTTTTAAGACAGAGTCTGACTCTGTTGCCCGGGCTAGAGTGCCATGGTGTCAGCCTCGCTCACAGCAACCTCCAACTCCTGGGCTCAAGCAATCCTCCTGCCTCAGCCTCCCAAGTAGCTGGGACTACAGGCATGCGCCACCATGCCCGGCTAATTTTTTCTATATATTTTCAGTTGTCCGGCTAATTTCTTTCTATTTTTCTAGTAGAGGCAAGGTCTTGCTGTTGCTCAGGCTGGTCTCGAACTCTTTAGCTCAGATGATCTGCCCGCCTCGGCCTCCCAGAGTGTAGGATTACAGGCGTGAGCCACCGCGCCCAGCCAGGAACTGTTGTTTTCTATCATATAGTTCACTAACATGAAGGGAAAAATACCATGTCAATGAAAAGCAGCATGCGTGTTTTATTTTGAGAGATCCCGCTCCTACTGGAATAATGGCTGGATCGTGACCTTTGACACCAGACAGACGCGAGTTCAGACCCAAGGCTGCCGGTTCCTAGTTGTGTAGCCTCAGCAACCTAATCTGTCCAAGGCACGGTCATGGCATCAGAAATAAAAGACCATATGTTGTTTATCCCCAGGTCTGCCGAGGATTAAATTAGATACAATTTATGAAAGCTAGTGGCTATTAGGCACTTAATAAAGGCAGTTTCCCTTCCTTCTTTCTCTTCTGCTTTTAAAAATTAAGATTTGGGAGGACTATAAATAAAACCAACAATTAAACGTATTTCGGTGTGGAATTCTGGTCAGTCGAGTGCAGGCAGACACGTGGGAACCCGCTGGAAGAGGGCAGGTTCACCAACTTGTCGCGAATCCAGCAGGCTTTGGAAGGTGCAGGCTCACAAACAAAGTAGAAAGTAAAAAGTCGTCTTTAAATTGAAATGACAAAAGAGAGAAAGGCTTACAAAAACATGGCTGGGATTTGATCACCAAACATTTCAGGCGCCGTCCGAAAGACTGGGAATCCAGGAATTTTGGAAATACGACCCTTTTTTCAGTTTCAGTGGTAGAAACCCCAAACTTCCTGCTCTGGACTCTAGAAGGTGGGGGTGGCCACCGGGTTTTTTTTTTCTTTCTTTCTTTTTGCCAAGAAAAGCATAGCCTCTTCCTCTGGGTTGATGCTGCCCCCTGACGTCTGTATGTGGCATTGCGGCTTCACCTCTAGACCCTGTCGTTGAGATCAATTAAACTGAGAGTGATGGGTTCTCTCCATAGTAGCTTGAGGCTTCAAGGACAAAGGTAGGTAGGTTCCTGAGTTTTTAAAAACAATTTAATAGCTTGTGCATATATATATATATATATATATATATATATTTTTTTTTTTTTTTTTGCAGACTCTACTTCTTGTGTTTCTCTCTCTTTTTATTGTTGTAATGATGCTTTCTGAGTCACTGTTGGGTGTGACGTCACCAGACACCTAGCTAGGAACTCGGTCTGCAGGCCGGGGCTCCTCCCTCTTCCTGAGCTTTGCTTTGCTGTCTAGGAAACTCCTGGCGGATATATCTGTGCTGTTAGAGCCTTTGAGGCCATGGGTACAAACGCTCGTGAAAACCTTTTGCTCCGTATTTGCAATTTTGTTACTATCCATTGAAAGCCCTTTTTGCCATTCCTGTTCTGTAACCGTGGAGAGATGTTCGCTAGCTTATCCTGCTGGATGGTTCGGAAGGAGGCCAGGGTTCGTGGGATGGGGAGGTGGCGTGGGACCCAAACAAAGCCCTGTGACACTTTTGGATAAGGGTAACAGGTACAGAAGGTTTACAGAACTGTCCAAAGACAGTTTGAGCCGAGAGCTGGGTTGACAGGTGTCCTCCTGATGTGAATGTCACGGGTGGAGTTAGGGGGGCAGGGAGAATGTCACCGAACAGTCTCTGGAGATGCCGGGCTTGGGTGGCGGGGTGGTGGAGAAGCCAGCACCGGTGTGGAAAGCCCGGTGCTGTGTGCGGGCCCTGGCGCCACGGCCCCTGGGGTGTGCAGTCCATCCCTTGGTGGAATGTTAACCAAACGAGTGGACAGGAGCAAACAGAGCACCTGGAACAGCAGAGGTTCGGGGCCCAGGAGCCATGCTCTGCAGCAGGAGTTTGCAAAGTGCTGGGTCTGTTCTTCCCTTTTCACCCGCAGACCCGGGCCTGGGAGCAGGGACAGCCTGGTCCCCTGGCGGGATCCACCTCGAGAGCCCTGTTCGGGCTCTGGCACCGCTTCCCTTAGTCACTGTGAACAGGACACTCAGGCTCTCAGTGTTAGTTTCTTCTCATGTAGGATGAGCGTGTCGTGGTCCGTTTCTGTGGCTTTGGAGCCAGTGGAGCATGAGAATCTGTGTGCGTCCACACACGTGCTCCGGCTGTGACCCAGCCACGTCCAGGAGGCTCACCCAGGGAAGCCGTCAGTGACGTGTGTGCGCAGGGGTCGGCTCGGGCTGCTCGCTGTGGGCAGGGCCGTTTAGACCGCAGAATGTTTGATGCGGCCTTCAGCGACAGTAATAAACGATTTGCTAAATTAGCAGTGTTGCAGCCACCTAAGAAAATGCCATGTGGCTTCTGAATGTTTGCTTATCAAATAACATTTAATGAAATAGTAAAACTTAGCGATTAAGTGAAAATTCATTTTACCAAACGACCATTCCAATTTTTATAGAAATAAAAGTATGTAACCACGCATTTAGAAGGAGACAAGGAATACTATAGAAGAAGGGTGGGCATCTCTGGGAGGCAGGTTCCTGAGTGGTTTGTTTTTCTATGTGCCTGTGGTATTTTCTAAATGTCCTACTGGGAATGGATATTACTTTTGTAAAAAGGAGAAATGGTAAAAGTTACTTTAAAATGTTCGTTTATTTTAACGGACACCTGCGGGCTCCTGCTGCTTGTGGGGCTCTGTTCTGAAAGCTCCCTGGCTCCTCCAGGTGATGGTGGAGGACTCAGTGTCCGCTTTCCCTCCGCAGGAGAGCAGCAGCATGGCCAGCGTGCTGTCCCGGCGCCTCGGGAAGCGGTCCCTCCTGGGGGCCCGGGTGTTGGGGCCCAGCGTCCCCGATGGGCCGTCAGGGCCCGCCCCAGCCTTGGAGCCGCTGCTGGAGGGGGCTGCTCCCCAGCCCTTCCTGGCCTCTGAGGACGCCTCCTGCCAGGAGCAGCCCAAGGAGGTGCTCAAGGCCCCCGGCACCTCAGGCCTCCAGCAGGTGGCCTTCCAGCCCGGGCAGAAGGTAGGTCGACCCCAGTACGGACAGGCGTCTGATCTCGCAAGGCTTGGGGCAGGCCAGGGGTGCTGGCAGTGCTCTGGGCTCCAGTCTGGGTGCAGACTTTTTCCCTCCAGCCACGTGGGCTCCCTGCCTACAAGAATGTCATTGCTGGCAGGCCCAGGCTCCTCCCAGACGGTGTCTGTAGGAGAAGGTGGCAGGACTTGGTAGCCGACGTTCTGGGCTTTGGCCTGCTTGAAACCTCGGTCGGATTCATGGCCATAGCTCAGTGGCTCTTAGTCTCCCTCAGTTTGCAACTTTACAAAGCAAGGGAAAGGATCTCAGACTCGTGAGAGTCGGAGAAGATTGTGTCTTTGGATTACCTTTGGACGTTTAGTTGGGAATCCTTATCCACTGTCCCCTCCCCTGTGGCAGGGCCCAGGGTTGTCTGATGTTGTTACCAGAGCAGGTGCATGGAGTTTGCTTCCATTGCCTTCTCAATGGCCCGCAAATAGGGACTCTGTCTCCCTGGTGTCCCTCGTGCCCTCCAGGCCTCTCTTCCCCCGAGGGAAGGTGACCTCCAGCTTCCAGGTACCCCCTAGAGAGGGGTCAGCCTGCCTCCACCCCTCCCAGCTTGTCCCCGGCAGACTCAGAGTCCTCTGAAGGGAAAGTGCAGGTCAGAGCAATGCAGGGCAACAGGTGGGCACGGGCAGCAGGTAGCTGGGAACATGTGCTTGAATGGAAGATGAGAGAGTCTGAGGACACAGTTTGTCACAGGTGGACACCCTGACCTCAGGGACTGGGTGCAGATGAGAACTTAGGGTGACGCCTGCTGGCTGTGCTTCCCCTCCCCCAGGTTTACGTGTGGTATGCGGGGCAGGAGTGCGCAGGCCTGGTGGAGCAGCACAGCTGGGCGGAGGACCAGGTGACCGTCTGGCTGTTGGACCAGAAGTTGCAGATCTGCTGCAAAGCGGAGGAAGTGTGGCTGGCGGAGCTGCAGGGCCCTGTCCCCCACGTGGCAGCCCTGGAGCACGGAGCCCAGGCCCTGGCCTACAGGCCTGTCTCCAGGAACATCGACGTCCCTAAGAGGTTTGTGTGGGGCAACGGCCTGGGCTTTGAAAACCGTGTGGGTGGTGAGGTGTGAGGGCGTGGGCTGCCTTGCCTCGTGGTGGGGAAGGAGCGTGGGGTCCTAGGTGTCCACGTGCCAAGATACTGACCAGTGAGCATCCATTTCTTCCCTGCAACTCTCTTGTGGGTGACAGAGCTTTGGTTCAGTGAAAGGCTGTTTTATTCCCCTCCTTCATACTTAAATTAAAATCAGTTCAGGGACAGGGAAGAAATGGCTTAGATCGGGAGTCAGCTGACTTGTTCTGGATGGGCCAGATAGTAAATAATTTAAGCCTTGTGGGCCAAACAGTCTCCGTCACAGCTGCTCAGCTCTGCTGGGGTCGGGTCAGAACGGCATATCAGAGATGATACGGAAACACACGGGCATGGTTGCACTCCAGTAAAACCTTATTGATGGGACAGGCACGGTAGTCATGACTGTAATCCCAGCACTTGGGGAGACCAAGGGAGGATCCCTTGAGGCCAGGAGTTCAAGACCAGTCAGGGCAACATAACGAGACCCCAAGATTCTGCATCTACAAAGAAATAAAAAAAAAAAAAATAGCTGGGAGTGGTGGCATGTACCTGTAATCTTGGCTACATGGGAGGCTGAGGTGGGAGGATCGCTTGAAGCCTGCAAGCTTGAGGCTGCAGTGAGCTGTGCTCGTGCTACTGCACTCCAGCCTGGGAGACAGAGCAAGACCCTTTCTCTAACAAAACAAGCAAAAAAACCTTATTATGGACCTTCAGATTTCAGTGTCTACATAATTTTCATGTGTTACCTGTCAAGAAGTGACGTTCTTGTTTTGATTTTTAAAAATCATTCAAAAATGCGAAGCCGTGGTCAGCTCGCAAGTAGCAGGTGGTGGCACCCGGGCCCTCCTTCCGCGTCACAGGGCAGCCACACCCTCACCGTATCATTCTTCTTGGGGGAGGGCGGGAGAGATTGGTTATTGTCATTGATCCCTCTTGTATCTAATCGCAACACAGGGAAAGGAAGTGATCTTCTGTGCTTTTGAGTTCCAGTTGGGTGCCTCTCGTCCCCGTCACATGAAAATGACCGATGTGATCTCTTGTTCTGTGGGGACTGTGCACCTGCTGTCCCAGCGAGTCACCTTTCCCTCTCACCTGTTCGAACCCAGGAAGTCGGACGCGGTGGAAATGGACGAGATGATGGCGGCCATGGTGCTGACGTCCCTGTCCTGCAGCCCGGTCGTGCAGAGTCCTCCTGGGGCCGAGGTCAACTTCTCTGGTGAGCGAGCCGGGGCCTGGCCGGGTTCTGGGCGTGGCAGAGGCCCGCCACTGACAGCCGCAGCGTTGAGCAGCTAATTGCCACCGTCACCAAGCCTGGCGAGAGGGTTTCCGGAGGCCCCTCTCGCTGGCAGCGCAGTCTGGCCGAGTGCCATTGAGTTAGATGCTTCCGTTCTCTCTCCTCAGTTGCGTCATCTGGGGAGAAGCTTCCGGGTGCATGGTGAAGATGGTTGAGCACGGGACTGAGCCCCAGTGGCCACTGGAGTAAGTTCTTCTACGGGAGTAAGCGAGCACGGCACGTCGGCGGGGGCCTGAATGAGGCCAACAGAGGAACATTTAGTTCACAAAGGGGGACGTGGACTAAATCGTCCTCTAGTGGGCTCAGAAAATTCACGCACCCAGTTCCAAGTGCCTAATTCAGCCTTGTACATCAGCGTGGGCCTACAGGACAAGGACCTGAAATAAATGAGCGAAAGTCTAAAATAAATATAATTGCTTGCTAAAACCGAGTAGTTTTTAAAATTTGACGTCAAGGCAAATTTATACAGTAAAACACAATTCTTATAGTTGTGACCCCCTTATCAGTAGTATGAGGGGAGGAAGGGTTGCTGGGTATTAGTACTTTGACAAGGCTGGCAGTGAACGCGAAATGTTTTTTGGAAATTTGTTATATGGCTGGCCTACCTTACTCCCTGGGAAGAACTTTTTCATTGGTGAGACCTAACTGAATTGCAAGCCACTTAAGAGTGTGTAGGAAAATATGGGGTTAGCACTAAGCACCTACCAGGAGGCCTTTGCAAGAAGTATTCCTCGTAAGTAATCTTCCTAGGTAGGAAGTACTGTGTTTCCCCGAAAATAAGACAGGATCTTATGTTTATTTTTCCTCAAGAAGACACCCTAGGGCTTATTTTCAGGGGATGTGTTATTTTTTTTTAAATATGGTACAACAATCTACATTTATTCAAATATAATTAAGTCGTCATCTTCTGGAACATCATCATCACTCTCCAAACCCCAAATTCCATCCTGAATTTCTTGCGACTCTATTTCCTTTAGAACCATTGGCCAGCACCTGATAGGGGGAGCTGACCTTGTTGGTGGGGCTGCTGTACCTTTCTGGTCACCTGTGAGAAAGTAGCTGTCACAATGGGGCAGATGAGAAGGGCTGCTCGTCTTCTTCACCGCTCCTCTAGGAAATGCATGGGTTGTGCAGATGCGCTGTGTAGCCACGCCCATCACTAGGGCTTATTTTCGGGGTGGGGCTTCTATTGCGCAAATGCTTAGAAATCCTGCTAGGGCTTATTTTGTGGGTAGGTCTTATTTTTGGGGAAACACGGTAGGTACAGAGGAGAGAGAAAGCAAGCTTATTTATTTGAGATTTCAAAAGCCTGTTGTCAGTGACACATGGCTTCTAGAGGAAGTCGATGTACTATGAGGACACCTAGCTGTGAAACCTAGTATTGCATGCCTGCTCTATTGGCACTGGCAAAATGGGGCAGAAGAAAGGAGTGAATTTTAAGTTCTCCAGAAATGTTATGAGTTTAGGAGATCCAAGAGGTTGGGTCAACAAGGGGAAGATCCATGAACGTATCCTAAAGAGAAAGGAAGTTATTGACTATAGTCTTGGACAGGAACGTATGTACATGTGTGTATGTATAACGTGTACACTTGTGCGTACCAACATATATACATCTCACTGATAATTTGCCACAATCCTGACATCTCGATTGCCTTTTCGAAAAAAAATTTTCATTGTCTAAGATTTTTTTCTTTTTCTTTTTCTTATTTTTTTTTTACCCCTCCCTTAAGATTTTTTTCGTGATGACATATTTCTGATTTTATAGTTGAAGTCAATGGAAAAATAAGGTTTCCTTGGCAGTTAATCACCTTGAGGTATTCTGCAAAGCGAGGATATGCAACAGCCAAAACCTTACTCTAATCATGGATACTATCCGCACGAGAGCCACCGACTCTCTTTGGTCTCTGTGTTGTTAGGATGGCTGTGTGTGTGTGTGTGTAGAGAACAGAGGGGATTATAAATACTTCCTAAAAACTCACTTGTAAGCTCTCTGTGCTATGCATTTGCACAGGAGTGCTTTGTTTTCATGGTGTAGAATATTTATTGTCTATTCTAGAAACACAGTCAAAGCTGGAGTAAGTTAATAACTTATAAATTAACTTATAACTTTACAGCTAACTTTTATGTTTTGCTGCTTTTGTGTGCCAGTCACACTCCGCCATACAGATTTTTTGCGTTTGGGCCATTTGCGGTCATCCCTGTGGAGACGGCTGCCGCATTTGGAGGGTTTGCTGGCTGGTTGACCTAACCTCCCTCTCACAGGGAGAGGTTTTGGTTCTTTTCTGTTTTGGCCGGGGGACAAGCCCGTGAGCATCCTTCCCGTCTTCTCTCTGCCCGGCCAGCTTCCCGTGCGGCCTGCGACCTGTGGAAGGAGAGCGGCGACGTGTCGGACAGCGGCAGCAGCACCACCAGCGGGCACTGGAGCGGGAGCAGCGGCATCTCCACCCCGTCGCCCCCCCACCCCCAGGCCAGCCCCAAGTATCTGGGGGACGCTTTTGGTTCTCCTCAGACTGATCATGGCTTTGAGACCGATCCTGACCCTTTCCTGTTGGATGAACCAGCTCCGAGGAAAAGAAAGGTGCACAACTGTCATGTGGGCATGAGCCGGGCTGGGTGGGGATTGCTGGGCATGCAGGGAAGGGGCCCACGGGCCCTGGGTGTTCTGGATGCCTCCCCCCCATTTCAGTTTTCATTTGCTGCTGCTTACCTGCTGGTGTGCCTAGGAGTGGCTGCCGCCTCTTCCATGGCAATGTCCTTCCTTTTTAACCTCTCCCCCGACCCCTGCCCTCTCTCCCACACGCCTGCAGAGGCCTGTGCGTGAGGGGCTCCCGGTGGGGTCTTAGCCACGGCACCCAGCTCTTGGCCACTGGGACCATCTCTTGGGTCCGGGCTTTCTGGCTCCTGGTTGTCAGTTTCTCTGGGGTCCCAGAGAAGCCCTTTCCTGGAGGCTATCGTAGGGTTGGGCAGAGGGCAGCAGCTAGCTCAAGTCCCCGCGGGGTTAAGGCTGAGCGGATGAGGAGGAGAGCGTGTCCCGCTTACCCAGCCTTACTTTCCCCCTAGAACTCCGTGAAGGTGATATACAAGTGCCTGTGGCCAAACTGTGGCAAAGTTCTGCGCTCAATCGTGGGCATCAAGCGACACGTCAAAGCCCTCCACCTGGGGTAGGTGTGGAGCCCTGTACCTCCGGCCCAGGGTGCCTTCAGGTGTTCCTCCACCTGCTAACTCCCCACAACGCCCGGGAGGAAATGGTGCACCGAGGACACCACCTGGTGCCTGTTCCCAGCCCCCGTCGGAAGGACATCCTGGCGAGCATTGCCACTGTTAGTGGGAAGGGAACTCTGTCCATCTCGTGGACGTGCCTTCTTGCCTCTCTGTAGAAAGGAGGATGTTTCAGTTCTGGGTAGAAACAGGGTAGTTTGGTTCAATCACTGCTGAGATCCTGCTGCCGAGGTGTGTGGCAGCCGAGTGAACACCGCACCTGCCTCCCCACAGTAGCCGTTCCCCGTCGGCCCTGGCGCTGGTGCCGCATTCTTTTTTTTTTTTTTTTTGAGACAGAGTCTCACTCTGTTGCCTGGGCTGGAGTGCCGTGGCGTCAGCCTAGCTCACAGCAACCTCAAACTCCTGGGCTCAGGCGATCCTCCTGCCTCAGCCTCCCGAGTAGCTGGGACTACAGGCATGCGCCACCATGCCCGGCTAATTTTTTCTATATATTTTTTTTTTTTTTTTGAGACTGAGTCTCGCTTTGTTGCCCAGGCTAGAGTGAGTGCCGTGGCGTCAGCCTAGCTCACAGCAACCTCAAACTCCTGGGCTCGAGCAATCCTGCTGCGTCAGCCTCCCGAGTAGCTGGGACTACAGGCATGCGCCACCATGCCCAGCTGATTTTTTTTTTTTATATATATATATTAGTTGGCCAATTAATTTCTTTCTATTTTTATAATAGAGACAGGGTCTCGCTCAGGCTGGTTTTGAACTCCTGACCTTGAGCAATCCGCCCGCCTCGGCCTCCCAGAGTGCTAGGATTACAGGCGTGAGCCACTGCGCCCGGCCTTTTCTATATATTTTTAGTCGGCCAATTAATATCTTTCTGTTTATAGTAGAGACGGGGTCTCGCTCTTGCTCAGGCTGGTCTCGAACTCCTGACCTCGAGCGATCCTCCTGCCTTGGCCTCCCAGAGTGCTAGGATTACAGGCGTGAGCCACCACGCCCGGCTGGGCACTGAGTTCTAGCAGCACGCGAGTGTGTGTGGCCACTCGTGCCAGGGGCTGACTCACAGCCCCGGGGAGGGAGCGTGGCTGCCGGCAGGTGGGGCCCAGAGAGGGCGTGTGGTGGCATCGGAGCCGGATCCCTCCCTCTGGAGGAGAGGTTGGCGCAGGTCCTGGGAGAGCACAAACCTCAGGCGCCAGGAAAAACAATTCCTGTTGACACACAGCCCGTAATCCCTGTGGCGTGCGCCAGGGTGGGCTCCCCCTCTGACTTTCCGGGTGGCCCCGAGCAGTCACTTCCCTGTCGCGCTGGGTTTGATGCGTCGCAGTATGTCCCTGACGATGCCCGCGTCCGCCTCCCACGCAGGGACACGGTGGACTCCGACCAGTTCAAGCGGGAGGAGGACTTCTACTACACAGAGGTGCAGATGAAGGAGGAATCTGCCGCTGCTGCTGCCGCCGCGGGCACCCCCGCCCCTCGGACTCCCACCGCCGAACCGGCTCCCGTCCCCAGTGTGACCAGCCTGCCCCTCGCCGCCGCTCTTCCGCCTCCGCCCAAAGCCCAGCCTTCCGGCCCCGAACACCCCGGCCCGGAGTCTTCTCTGCCCTCGGGCGCCCTCAGCAAGTCAGCACCGGGGTCCTTCTGGCACATTCAGGCTGACCACGCGTACCAGGTACAGGGCGGGAGCTCCTTTCTTGACTTGTCACCTGACTTGTCACCGGCCAGCCTGGCCACAGGCCATTGGCCACCCTGATTGAGGGCTGAGCCTTTTGGCCAAAAATTGCTAATTTCTTACCTCTATGAAGAAGGAAAAGGAAACTGATTTCACACTCGATAAAGGTGGGGATTCGGTAGCTATCATGAGCCATTACTAGAAATCTTGCTGGCTCCCTGAGTAACTGGGTTGGTGGGTTTGGCCCAGGGACCTGTTACATCTCTGGTCATGAGAGGTGCTGGAGTGGTGCAGTTGGACATCCTGAAGCAACTCTCTAGGTCAGGGGTCCTCAAACTTTTTAAACAGGGGGCCAGTTCACTGTCCCTCAGACCACTGGAGGGCCAGACTGTAGTTTAAAAAAAACTATGAAAAAATTCCCATGCACACTGCACAGATCTTATTATGAAGTAAAAAAAAAAAAATGGGCAAAAACACCCGCATGTGGCCCGCGGGCCGTAGTTCGAGGACGCCTGGTCTAGGTCCTAGAATGGTTTTGCATTAACAAGTGATCCAGCCCCATGTTTTGAGTACCTACTGTGTGTCAAGAATTGGGCTAAGTGAGCTTTTCAGATAGAATTAGACGTAGTCCCCGCTCTTGGGGAGTGCATGGTTTAGCTGGAGAGAGAAGTGAGTATATAAATATGGTTAATCATAATAAATAGTCAAAGCACCATTTACTGGAGGCATGAGAAGGTGTCATGGGCACAGAAGGGATGGAGCTGTTATGCCTGTGTGGTTGGGACAGTTGTCACGGAAAGGGTGATGTTTAGGTTGGTTTTTACTGCACATAGGAGGTACTCAGTGAATGTGCAGCTTGCCGTGTGCCAGTTTGTCTTACAGTCCTTTTGTGCGTACAGCCTGGTTTTATCAGACTCTGGCCAGTTTGCAGGCTAGTAATTAAAAGTGCTTTCAGGCCGGGCGCAGTGGCTCACGCCTATAATCCTAACACTCTGGGAGGCCGAGGTGGGCAGATTGCTCGAGGTCAGGAGTTCGAAACCAGCCTGAGCAAGAGCAAGACCCTGTATCTACTAAACATAGAAAGAAATTAATTGGCCAACTAATATATATATAGAAAAATTAGCCGGGCATGGTGGTGCATACCTGTAGTCCCAGCTACTAGAGAGGCTGAGGCAGGAGGATCGCTTGAGCCCAGGAGTTTGAGGTTGCTGTGAGCTAGGCTGACACCATGGCACTCACTCTAGCCTGAGCAACAAAGTGAGACTCTGTCTCAAAAAAAAAAAAAAATTGCTTTCAATCAGAAAACCTTTGCAAAACGAGCCAGTTCTCCTTACCAGAGCGAGTGGCCGCCTAGCTGTGTCACGTCTGGCCAGCTTCTGGCCAGCTTCCAGCTCTAGGGGACCCTGTCGGGCTAGCTAGGGTGGCTGGTGTTTTCTCAAGTACCTGAACCCGGCCGTCCACGAGCGTGTTGGTACCTCCCCTGGGAGCCTGGCACACCACGCCTTACTCCAGCCATTAATGCCGCTCCTGCGCAGAGGGCTGTGGGACCCCCTTTGGCAGCTGCTGGAGCACGTCCTCGGCAGGCAGCCGGCAGGGAAGGTGATCCTCCACGATGACGAGTAAGGCGTGAGGCTGGCACGTAGGTCACTGAGGACAAGGTTCCAGAGCGAGATTGGAGCCTTGCAGCTAGGGGACGACTTCGAAGAGTTGGGTCCTCTGACGTTGCTCTCGGGAAGGAAGACCCATCGGGCATGCCCCAGCATCTCCTGGTCATCACGGAGCTGGGCCTCCTGCTGCGCCCCGTGGGGTTGCAGGGCCTGCGGGCAGACGCTGAGTGCTCTCGTTTCCGCAGGCTCTGCCTTCCTTCCAGATCCCCGTCTCACCGCACATCTACACCAGTGTCAGCTGGGCTGCCGCCCCCTCCACCGCCTGCTCCCTCTCTCCGGTGAGTGTGCCCGTCCCTGCGCCCCACAGCGCTGGGACCTAGGGGGCCCGCGGGAGACCAGGGCTCGCCCACACCCAGGCTGTAGGCCGTCTCTGGGCATGTGACACAGTTCGGTGTTGCCTCCAGCCCCCAAACCCTTTGAAGGTCCCTCCCTGGCGCTCCCCGCTGGCCACGGCCCCTCCCAGAAGGTGGAAGTGCTGGCAGAGGAGTGCCCGGATCAGGCACATTTCCTGCCAAGAATCACGGGGTGAGGCCGGGCCAGTGTCCTAGTCACTGAGTGTTGGTGGGTGCTTGTTAGGGCTTTACCGCCGAGAGGAGAGGAAGGGAGAGAAAGAGAAGAGCTGCATGGGTTGGGTCAGAAATCTCAAGGCCGTTGGGGACCAGGGCCCCTCGGTCGCACAACCCTGAACTACAGTCACCTGGAGGTCTTCGTGAACCCCACCCAGGGGGCTCTAGCCTTACGGTCTCCTGCAGGGAGGTGTCACACATTGGAAAACCGAATTGCCAGGAGCTGCACTTGAGGCAGTGTGATGCCTCCCTTTGTCTCAGTCCCCTGCAGGGAACAGCTCTAAAAGTGGCCAGGCCAGGTGGCTTCCACGCACTCGGCCCCTGTGGGGTTCTGAGCGTGGCATGAAAGGCCTGTTCCTCGCTCTCCAGCCCTGCTTCGCCTGGGCTTGTTGCTGAGAGCACCCCCATGCTGGAACGAGCCCAGGGCATGCCTCCTGCCACTGCCCCTCTGCTTGCCTTGGGGCTGGCAGCACAAGGAGCGGTGTGGCGAGTGTGGCCGACTGTCCCGTAGGACGGTGCTCTCACCCTTTCCGACCGCCCTCC
This sequence comes from Mirza zaza, assembly GCA_008750895.1. Classification (NCBI taxonomy): domain Eukaryota; kingdom Metazoa; phylum Chordata; class Mammalia; order Primates; family Cheirogaleidae; genus Mirza; species Mirza zaza. The sequence goes on from VSMD01050322.1 coordinate 74,487, forward strand.
TGCTCATGGCCCGTCTCCCTGTGCCCAGGTCCGGAGCCGGTCACTGAGCTTCAGCGAGCCCCAGCAGCTGCCACCTGCGGTGAAATCTCACCTGATCGTCACTTCTCCACCCCGGGCCCCGAGCAGCGCCAGGTGAGACGTCCACTGTCGTGCCCTGCCTTCTGGGTCCAGTCCCTCCCCCTATCTCCGCTGGTGGCGTGGACTCTGAGTCCACCCTACAGAAGTCACCAGGGCTTGTCCCCAGAGGGGAGCGCAGGTGGAGGGCACCGCAGACAGGGTGGCTTTTGTACTCGGAGCCTCTGTCCCCTTCCTGTTGGCTTCCGTGGGGAGCCACCCCCCACGCCACCCCCGTGTGGTCACTCAGCCTTGCTCGTGGCGGCTGCCCAGGTCTAAACACCGCTGGTGACGCCCATGTTGGGACTCTCTTTCGGCAGGAAAGCCAGAGGGGAGGCGAAGAAGTGCCGCAAGGTGTACGGCATCGAGCATCGGGACCAGTGGTGCACGGCCTGCCGGTGGAAGAAGGCCTGCCAGCGGTTCCTGGACTGACCCGCCCGCCCGCCCCGCCCCTGCTCCCGGCCCCGACAGCAGCCAGCTGACAAAAGGTGTCCCCAACCCTCAGCGGACACCGGAAAGCTAAAGAGTGGAAATGCAGAGTCTGGGCTCGATTGGTGAAGGTGTAACACTTAAAAGCATTTTTTTCCCCCTTTGTGGGAACATTGTATTTTAAAGAAAAAAAAGAAACAGAAATATTCCCTGCCCTGCTCCCTGCCCCCAAAATAGGAGAGAGCCAAAACTGACCAAGGGTATTCAGCAGTGAACCAGAGACCAAAGAATTAATTACCCTCCCTCCCCGCAGCTCCTCTCTCTAGGGGATTAGTTTGTACACATCAAAAGAAGGAACAGCTCGTTCTGTTTCCTGCTGAGTTGGTGAATTCTTTGCTTTCTCAACTCTTTCCAGAAAGGACTGTGAGCAAGATGAATTTACTTTTCTTTTTTTTTTTTTTTAAAGTTTCTGGCTGATGGGTGGCTGAGAGGCGGGGCTGGGGGGCTGGGTGGGAAGGTGGGTGTCCGCGAGTTTCAGGGTGTGTTGCCACTCCCCGCCTGCGCAGCAACCGTGGAGGGTAAAGGAAAGGCCTTTCTTGGCAACAGCTGTTTGAGTCTGGGAGCCCCTAGACGTTGGGTTGCATCCCGACAGATGTCATGTGGCTTCTTCTCAAAGCCCAGACTCATAGGTTTTTAAAGACCATCCCCAAATAGCTGAGCCAACAGGCTGGTAAGAATCCACTTTTCGGGACGTGACAGTTAAACACTACCTTGATGGTTCTCCTCTTTCCTCGAGGAGTCAGTGTCTTCAGAACCTGTCTGCTCTTCCCCAGATAAACTTCCTCCTGAGTCCCTTCCTGCCAGTTCTGGAAAGGGCACCTGCGGAACGCCCTGTTTTCTTCCGTGGTGAATGTGGAAGTCTTTACTGATGGACGTTTCCTTTTGTCTGGGCGGCTGGGGAGACCCCAGCGGGTTGCTGGCTGGTTCCCGTTTGTCTCCTGGCTTCAGCAGGGGTTTCCCCATTTCCGTTTCCGGGCTGGAGGCGGGATGGGGGAGGCCAGAGAGAGTCCTCTAGGGAGCGAGGTCCCGGGCTGAGGAAACCACGGAGCGGGACACGTGGGGTTGCATTTGGTGGCTCCTGGCGTTTCTGCCCTGGGTGTTTCTGGAGACCACAGGCTAATTTAGAGGAGACGAAACTGGGCCTCATTGCGGTCCGTGAGTAGAGCTGTTCCTGTCGGGCAGGAGGGAGGCCTAGGGGGTTCAGGGCCAGGCCAGCTCCGATGCACACGGACCAAGCAGGACATGCTCTTGTCCTGGCACCTCCTCTCTCTTCCGAGCTCCCCTCCAGGCCTGCTCGAGCGTGACCACCTGGTGCCTAGCTGTCTTGGGGACAAGCCCTAGCCCGACGTCCCAGATGTCAGGGGCTCAGGGACTCCCACCAAGCCACCTGTCCTAGCACTGAGTGGCAGCATCCACCCCCTGGGTTGTCATTGAGACTGTCTTTTGAGTCCCAGGTGAAGACACCTGGCCACCGAGGCCCCGTTGGATGCTTCAGGTGGGCAACAGACACCTGCTTTTCAATCCGAGACACACTGAGTGTTACAAAACCTGCAGACCTAACCAACACCAGGGGCGTGGCGTCCTGAAGGGTATAGTGCCCTGGCTTGGTGACAGAAAGGACAGACACTCTTATGCTGCAGGTGTCTTTGGTGGTGGTGGCGTATGTTATAACGTAGTAAAGAAAATGTTCGTGGAATTCTGTGTCTTGGTAAAGCTGAAAAGCAGCAGGCCAGCCCACGGTGGCCCAGGGAGCTCTTGCCGAGTGTCCCCTTTAGAAGAGCTGCTGGGGTTCCCTCCCGCCATTCGGACTGTGCAGACATCGCCGGATGCACAGGTGTCTCCGTGTGAGGTCGGCTCCCCGGGCCGCTGGCACCCAGGGCGGGAAAGGAAGAGAGAAAGCAGACGAGGGTGGAGCAGTCTAGAAACTGGGGTGGTTTTGTTTTTGTTCTGGGTCTTGGGTTTGGGTGCAGCCTTCCCTGCCTGCATTTGCTCCCTGTCCTTTTTGGTGGGGGCGGCGTCCGCTGCCTCCCCTGCCCCCGCCCCCCTGCCCACGCCCCTCTCATGGCTGTTGTGTTGGTTCTTAGTACGTGCTCCGCCCGGGTCACTCCATCTGTTTCTTCTCGTAGGGTGGGGGTGGTCCAGGCGCGGACCCGGCGATCATGCTTGTTTGCCTCATCTCCGATCTCCCCCCCTCCCTCCCTTGAGCCCGGGAAGCAGGATCTGGTGGAAGGAAGATGCCACCGATGAGCTTCTGAAACTAACAGGACCGATTTTCAAAGCAGTTATCTTGGGAAACCATCTGTTCATCACAGCGACGTTACCTTTATACAGAATATTTCTCGAAGTCACCTTCAGAGCCTGTGGTGCTGTGTTCCGAACACCTTAAGGATGCCAAGTCTGCACCCACGCTCCCTTAGCCAGAGCCCGGCAAATCGTGTCTGTGGCCCGGGGGGGGGGTGGGGGAGAGCTCAGGCTGCAGACCCAAAGGACTGTCAGGTAGCTTGGGTTTAATCGTGCGGCTTTTAAACTGGCTCTGAGAGCAATTCTGTAATTTCAGAGCGTGTCGAGCAACGGCAGCGTTGCCATGGGAAGTCTATAGTGTATCTCCTTGGAGAACAATGCGAATTTGGATTCTGATTTGTTGGGAGAAATCGGTCCTGTTACTTTCTGGTCATCCAGGTTCTGACTTTACCAGGGGCAAAAAAAAAAAAAAGGAGAGGGACATAAATCCCATCTGTGAATTTGTCTTATTGGCGCCTTTTCCCCCAGCTGTCTTCCAAGTATTATTTTTACTGTTAAAAAAATTTTTTTAAAAAATGTGAAATGTAATGTTTTTACAGCAACAATATGAAATATATTTTATAAAGAATAAAATGGTACCTTGTCTGATTTAATGTCCCTCTGCCCCTCCGTCCCCCTGCGAAGAATAAGATCGTCATTGTTCTTGGCGTTAAGTGACAGAGAATCACACCGTAGGCACAGAGAACACATTGATCTGTGTAACGTGGCAGTAGGGAACGTTGACCAGGGGCTGGGCCAAGTGTTTAGTTAGTTAAATAACCCTATGAGAGAGTTACTATAATTATTCCCATTTTACAGATGAGGAGAGTGAGGCCCAGAAGTTAAATAACTTGCCTGGGTCAGAGACTGGGTAGTAATGGCGCTAGGATTATAGTCCAGGTGGTAACTATTTTCTGCTACTGCTATTGACAGAGGGAGCATATTCATGGCCATATTCCTGAGTCTGTTGGGGGACAAGCAAGTGACTTAGGGGAAACTAAGTGACACTCTGATGGGTTCTGAACGTTCTGCTCCCTGCAGACGTGGAATCCGTGTGCCGTGGTGGCCCTTGCGGCCGGCAGCCCAGCCTGGGCGGGAGGGCTGTTGAAAGCAGAAGGCACCACCCCACCCAGGGCCTGGTGCCTGCAGTTTTAGGTGCTGAGCTTTAAAGAACTATTGAGCTGGTGCACACGGAGTGTGGGGAGGGGCTCTGAGGAGGAGGGAAGCCTCTGGGACACGAGGCATCTCCGGGAGTGGGTTCCAGGGACGAGAAACATTGCTGCAGCGAGGGGGCTGCACTCTGGCAGAGGCAGGCGGTTTGTGCTGGCACGATCGGCCACGCCCAGCATCCGTTGAGGCAGTTTGTCTTTTCTCCTCCTTGTTGCCTTTCTCCTCGCCTTGGGGAGAACAGGGGACGTCCGTCTCCCTCTTCTGAGTCCCTGCCCTGCCCATCCACTAAGAAAGCCCTGGGTTGAGTCAGTCGGCAGCGTGTGCCAAGGTGCGCGAGTCAGGTCGTCGTGTTCTCCGCGACTTACCTTTGTGGCTGCACCTGTGGACTGAACCCCCAACTTTCTAGCTGCCGGTTGGGTTTGGCCAACAGGAGCCACCAGGCTGGAGTTTGAGTGCGAGGAGGGGAGAGAAGGGGGGATGGCTCTATCTCCCTACGGAGAGCTGCGTTCTTGTGGGTTCCCGCAGAGCACCTGACCAGCCCTTGCTGACTTCCTGGGACCCTGCCCATTTTTGCAGATGTTTAATTCCACTTAGTTACACCGTTGGGGTTCACTGTATGTTTCTTGCCTGGACTCTGATAGTGGTCACACACCTTAACACGTATGTTGGGGATAAAAGTGTCGTCAGCTCAGCAGGTTTGTCCTGGCTCTGCCCCTTGCCTTGTGTCTCAATCCACTGGGTCCAAACCAACAGGACTTGTGTCACCTGGGGTGTTTTTTTTAGTTGAGACAGAGTCTCACTCTGTTGCCCAGGCTAGAGTGAGTGCCATGGCATCAGCCTAGCTCACAGCAACCTCAAACTCCTGGGCTCAAGCGATCCTCCTGCCTCAGCCTCCCAGGTAGCTGGGACTACAGGCATGCACTCCCATGCCCGGCTAATTTTTTCTATATATTTTTAGTTGTTCAGCCTAATTTTTCTATTTTTTTAGTAGAGACAGGGTCTCGCTCTTGCTCAGCCTGGTCTCGAACTCCTGAGCTCAAACGATCCACCCACTTTGGGCTCCCAGAATGCTAGGATTACAGGCGTGAGCCACCGCACCCGCACCCGGCCACCTGGAGCTTGTTAAAAAGGCAAATTTCTCCCGAGTCAGAAACCGGAGGCGGGGCCCACCTGGTGCACACAGAGAGGTTTTGAGAACCACTGCCCTGTCCGTTCCCCCCACCGGCTGCACCTGGATCAGATCCCCCCCCACCGGCTGCACCTGGATCAGATCCCCCCCCCACGCAGTTGGGGTGCACCTCGCCCCTCTCACTTTCTCTACGGCAGAGCCTTACGCTTTCTGCATCTGCCTCCCGGGAGCAGCTGCTCTGGTTGCATGTTGGTGGTGTCTGCGCTTCTTGGTCGATTCACTTAAAAACAGCAAACCAGTTTGTTAACCATGTGCTCAGTAGAAGTTTAATGGAGAAATAGTTGTTCGAAACAATCAGTCAGAAAGAACAGCATCTTTTACAAACGAGGGATGGCAGTGACGGTCGAAACCCCAGGCTTGATTTCCTCTTCCTTTTCGCCCGCCCCTGGCAGAGGGGAGAGGTGGGTGAGCAGGAAAGACGGGGCCGTTGAAATGTGAGCTGGAGGAATTACAAAAATACACTCTGATGTAGCAACAGGGTCGTGGTGAAACATGCCGTGGGGAGGGGGAGGTTCCGGAGGCAGAGCCTGTGGGGCCAGCGGGCGCTCAGGGCCGAGGGGAGGAAGGAATTCTGATTCCCAGGCGGCAGGTCTGGGGCTGGACACATGCTGTTTGGGGGGTCACCCGGACGCCTGGGGAGACAGAAATGATTAAAATGGCAAAACCAGTGGTTTTTTCAGACCCCTCTGTCCTATTTGCTCTACTGACTGAAGCTATGACAAGGGAGTGAGGAAAAGCTGTCAACCCAGTGGTTCCTAAGGCAGCCAGAAAGGTCCCCTGACCCCTCCACACATCTGCCCCAGCCCCGAGTCTGCTGGCAGGACTAGTAGGATTAATGCATCGCGACAAGCCCCCTACCCAAGGACAGTTCCCTTCTCCCTGGTGTTTGCAATCCATGCTAAACAGTGTCCTCATTCCTAGCTCTCATCTTACGCGTGCTCTCCAAGCCTGATGTCACTGATCCCTGACCATGAAAGAATCTACTCATTTTCCAGCGGCCAGAAAGGTCAAGGCCTGGGGCAGCAGGATAGAGGAAGGCAGTATAGGGCCTGGGAGGGGGAAATGACCTCAAGAACAGTTGTGCCCTCTCGCGGTTCTGTCTAGGGCTGGTCCTGCACCCCATTGCACGCCCTTCCGGGGACATGATACACTTTCTGAGTAGGGTTCTCTGTCCCATTGCAATGTTAGGTGGCCCTATCTCCTCCCAGTCTTCTAAATATAAATCTGTACTGGGTATCTTAGAAGTCAAGGACAGCTTTGCGACCAGAGTCCCCCAAGATGGAGAAATCGTCATGTGTAGGGCAGGTTGTGGTGTGTGTATGTGAATAACAACAAGGTTTAAGCTGCCCATGAGTCATAGACTCATAAATACAGATGCATATTGGAACTCAGCAACCATGTGTGTGAGGAAGAAAGAAACAGAGGGACGGTCGCAGAAGGGAAAAGGAAAGCCATCGATAATACCCAAATGAGCTGCTTAATGTTTCCAAGCGTTCCCATCCAGAACTTTACATTGGAGCAGAGCAGCAGACAGGAGCTAGTTAGAGCTTGCTTTCAGCGACTCTCAGTTGGAAGCATAATAGAAGATTAGAAAAACCAATTGCCTGGATAGGGGCTCAAATGGTTTTTCAAAATAAATTGATTCCTGCTAATGGGCCTGATTTTAAACTGTGTTTAGGTGAAGAAAATTATCGTGGTTCGGAATGAGACACGAGCTTCAGGGTCCCTTAAGAGCCACTGTAAAGAGGAGGAATCTTTCAGATTGGAAAGCATTCAATCCATGCCACTTCTGCAAGATTGACCGTAAGGGACCGTGCAGATACGGGATAAGGCTTAGAAATAGAACGCCGGTGAAGGATCCAAGAGTATGACTTCAGAGGCAGTGCAGGTTAATTCAGGGCCTTCGGAGATTAGTCATCCGCTAAAATAAACACGGCAGCCTTCTCCTCACAACTGAATGCCCGTGTCCATATTTGGTAACGGGCCGGTTGCAAACCCTCTGTCCTACCTGCAAAGAGCTACGTGGGCTGCCTCCGTGCTAATGCTCGGGTGCCAATGATTAGCAGGTGCCATTAATGTGTCCTCAAGGGAGATTATAGTGACAGGGCCGCCTCTGATGTACGGGAAGCAAAATGAAACAGCAGTGCAAAAAACATTTTTCTCTCATGCCTCTGAGTCAGGGAAAAGCCCTAACTGGGTAATGCTTTGGGATGAATTTGACGAACTGACTAGTTCTTTGTGTTTGGGCAAGTTTCTGAGCTGTTTGAGGAGCCATGCGGGACTCTGCCAGTGACCATATTCCCAAGGACTTGGTGGTGGGGATTTTCTTAAATTTTTGGAAAATTCTGCTGTGCTAGTTCCCAGTGCTGTTCGCAGTTATGCACGGGTTGATGGGCTAAGGAAAGTTGGATCTCGAATGACTGGGCAATGAATTAGGGTCTTTGATGTGTATCATCTGATACGTGTTACGTGTGCTCGTATAAGCATGCCCGCGGGGGTGGGAAGAGGGCAGAAGGAAGGGAGAACAAGGAAGACAGGAGAGAGGGACAAAGGCAAACAAAAGCAAGGCAACAGGGCACGCTGCAAAGAAGAGAAACTTGAGGAGGGAAAGTGAATTCCTTTAGTCTATATTCCGAAAGCTACTGGGTCACTGGGGCCAGCTTCTCCCGGTCTTGCTCAGTGATGACGCCATCGGTGCATCTCCAGCAAGGAGGCAGGAGGGACAAACGGCTTGTGGGAGGAAGACAAGGAGAAAGCATAACTCCTGGGCCTAACAAGAAACTGCTTGGCTGGGGGACATGGGGGGCTTTCATGGTTTCCATGGAATCCAGACACAGCGGGAAGGGGAAAGGATAGGTAAGCTGCCTTTGAAGATGAAATAGCGACATCACAGCCACAGTGATTGGACTCTTGGTGAATGGCTAAGAGTAGGTCCAGTGATTGGTTTTTAGAGATAAAGTCTCCGAGGAGAGGTGAGCTGAATGGTTGCCATGGCAACCAGAGAGGAGGATTGGTCCACTTAGCTGTCCCCATAGTAACTAAGCTCCTGGAGAGGGATGGAGGAATTAGTTACCCTAACGTACTACTATTATCCCCATGGTAACCAGTCCCCCCACGGGGAAGTGGACAGCCTCAAGGAGCAGTTGTGGGAAGCTCTGTGCCCCCTAGAGACAGGGCGGGCAGGAGGCAGGCAGGGGAGTGGCCCTCCCAGGCCTCCCGGCGCTGGACTCCTGGAGGTGGTGTGGGGTGTGTGTTTTGGGGCTGATGTGCTTCCAGGCCCGGGAGCAAGGCTAAGGCAGCCGGGCCGTGAGTCTCTGCCTGCCCCCAGCTAACCGGTGCCCAACTCACTCATGGGTGGCGGCGGACGGTGCGGCTGGGAGGGCTCCCCTGCGGCTACACGTTACCATTCTGGTGCAGGGTGCGCCGGCGCTGGCTGGACTGCAAGCTCAGGACCAGGTACTGCCTCATAAACTCACTGAACCGCTTCTGGTTGGCCAACTTCCGGGCCGACTTCCGGGCCCCGGTGAAGCCCCCGAACCTCTTCTGCAGCTGCTTCTGCTGGGCCTCCATCTCGCTGGCCTCCTCGGGGCCGGGCCCGGTCTCGTCCCGCGCAGGGAGCGGGCCCCCGAAGCGGGGCATCCGCTTCAGCTGCTGCATCTCGGGGGCGCCGGGCCGGAAAAGGGCAGCCGCCGCGTGTTCCGGGCCAGCAGGGCTGAGCTGCCAGGAGCCCCTGGCCGTGGCCTTGGCGCACGGAGTCCAGAGCGGGCTGGGGAAGACCTTCTCTTCACACTGCAGGGTGCACAGCTGTGGAGACACGGTGCGAGGACGGGAGAAGGAACAATGACTCCGTTAGTCCTCGGCAAGGAGGCTACGTCTGCACCAATGCAAGCGCCTCTTAAGTGTCTGTTTATCAAGTCCTGGGCAGCGATTTCACACACAGCTTTTTAGGTTCATACAAGTTCAGAGTTAGAAAGAAGGCCGGGCGCAGTGGCTCATGCCTGTAACCCTAGCCCTCTGGAAGGTTGAGGTGGGAGGATCGCTCAAGGTCAGGAGTTCAAAACCAGCCTGGGCGAGAGTGAGACCCCATCTCTACTAAAAATAGAAAGAAATTAATTGACCAACTAAAAAATATATATAAAATATTAGCTGGGCATGGTGGCACATGCCTGTAGTCCCAGCTACTCGGGAGGCTGAGGCAGTAGGATCGCTTGAGCCCAGGAGTTTGAGGTTGCTGTGAGCTAGGCTGATGCCACGGCACTCACTCTAGCCTGGGCAACAGAGTGAGACTCTGTCTCAGAAAAACAAAAATAACAACCAGAGTTAGAAAGAAACAGAATCATTTGGCCCAGCTCCATCATTTTACAAAGAAACCAAGGCTCAGGGAGGTAAGGTAACTTACCCCAGGCGACACAGCAAGTTCACACAGAATGAATGCACCCATAACTGCACCCTGGAAGACCCTTAGTTGGGATTTTGTGGAGTCAAGCACGGTTCATTGACCGTCTCCCCACAAAGAAGAGTTTGTTTTGTTCTCTTATCGGGCTTTTGGAAGGTCAGACGGGTTCTAGAAATCGGGGCTGTGAAAGTACGTAGTCAAAGCTGCGTGTTTATTTTAAGGCCATCGCGTCAAGATCAACCCTGGTGTCGTTAGTTTTTCATCCGGCACACAGCAGTCGTCAGCGCCCGTGTGTCATGTAGAGCAAACAAAGTCAAGACCCTCCGGGATGCAGGCAGGTTGGGAGCACAGGGGTACACCTGCGCTCAGGCTCTAGGTGGGGGAAGGGAGCCCACCGTCAGATGTGAACCCCACGGACCCGCCTGGACCCCGGAAACTCTGCCGCTGCCCCGCCGACGCCAGTCGAGGCCACCAGCCTGACCGCGAGGCTCCTCCACCTCCTCCGCGCTGGCCTGACCTCCGCCCCACCCTCCCGCGTTCCTGTCTCTGCGTGGGTCTCCCGGAAGCCTCTGCCGCCAACTGCGCTTCCCACTTGCTGGTCTGGCTTCACCCCTGAACCTCGCTCGGCACGTGTCTGGCCATAGCCGCATGGAAACCCCACTTCCACCTGACCTTGCCTCTGCGAGTCAGCAGGGCCCTTCGTCACACCCTGGGGCTCCTGCCTGGCTTCCGGGGCGCCTTCCGGGCCAGAGGCTGCCAGCTGCCCACCCCACACATCTCCCCGTTTCCTTAGAGCACTGTTTTCTTCCCGAAGGCAACACACGTTTCCCAACCTCCCTGGTGGCCAGTGGTGGCCAAAGACAACAACGGATGCGATCAGGTGAGGCTTCCGGGACAGGGGCTGACTTAGCTGGGAAGAACGCCCCTTTGTCCTTTTCCTCCCCTTCCTCCAGCTTCCTGCGCAGAATGTGGACATTTTGGCTGCTGCTGTGCTGGCCGTCTAGAACCACGCAGTGACTTCGAGGATGGCAGCCACATGCTGGAAGCCATGGACTGGCAGGGCGGAAAGGGAGCACACTGCACCTGCCGTGACAGCCCAGGACTGTCCACCTCCTCGCTCCTTATGAGGAGCCGACTCTCTGACTTCAGCCACTGTCACTTTAGGTCTTCGTTACTAGCAGGTAGATTCGATTCGTACCTGATATATATTCCCCGCCCCATTCAGTTTCCGAATGGCACCCCATTCCCCAGGTGACTCAGGGTTAAAACCCTGGGCACATCTTCACCTCCCTTCCCATCCCCCCATCCTGTGGGTCTGCCGTCTGCCCCGCCCTTTCCACGCCCTCTGCCCCTGCCTGAGCACCTCTCAGGGTGCAGCGGTGCCCAAGCTGATCTCTCTGTCTCTGAGCTTTGCCACTATAATCCATGTGGTACCCCTGGCAGAACACTATTCCTGAAGACTAACTCTTTGGCTGGACACGGTGGCTCACGCCTGTAATCCTAGCACTCTGGGAGGCCGAGGCGGGCAGATCGCTCAAGGTCAGGAGTTCGAAACCAGCCTGAGCAAGAGCAAGACCCCGTCCCTACTAAAAATAGAAAGAAATTAAGTGGCCCACTAAAAATACATAGAAAAAAAATTAGCCGGGCATGGTGGTGCATGCCTGTAGTCCCAGCTACTCGGGAGGCTGAGGCACAAAGATCGCTTGAGCCCAGGAGTTTCAGGTTGCTGTGACGTCACGGCACTGTAGCCAGGGCAACAGAGTGAAAGTCTGTCTCAAAAAAAAAAAAAAAAAAGAATAACTCTAATCCTGTCATTGCCTTGTCCACAGCTGTCTGATATTTTGTCTTGTCCTGAGCAGAGCATTCAAATCCTTCTACCCTCTGGTTCAGCCTACCTTGTCAGTCTTATTTCTGCTTTCAACTCATGTCCATCCCCCGCACGCCCATGGGGCTGTTCCTGGTACCTTAACACACCAAAGTTCCTCCAGCTCCGTGCCTTTCCTCACTCTGTCCCTCTCACCCAGTGACCTCCTTCCATCCATCCTTTGGGATCCCAGCCAAACTCCAGGGTTACCCCTCTCCGATACCTTCTTCTAGTTCCCTGGCAAGAACTGCTCTCTCCTGCCTCTGGGTCCCCAGGGAGGCTTGTGTGGCTCTTGTGGAAATTTTAATGCTTAATATAATTGAATTGCAGTACCTTCTAAGGTAGACTATGACAAATGAGGGACCCCTTCTTAACTCACGCAGGAATCTTCTCCTTCCAGTAAATAGTCAGCTTTCAATAGAGACTTGTCGAACTGAACTGAATTAATCAAGAAGGCACCTTGTATTTAGCTAAGAGTGAAAAGGGAAGGAAGTGAGAAGAGAGGAGAAGAACAGGAGTTGCAGCTAGTTCATCCAGGACTGGAATCCCCCAGCCACCCACCTTCAGCATATGCTGCTGCGGCAGCTCTTGTCACTGCTGCTACCCTTTGTTTTCCTGATTACTTGTCTGTCCCTTTGGAACAGTATTCTTAATCTTTTGTGGGTCATGGACTGTTTTTTTTTGAGACAGAGTCTCACTCTGTCGCTCGGGCTAGAGTGCCGTGGCATCAGCCTAGCTCACAGGAACCGCAAACTCCTGGGCTCGAGCGATTCTTCTGCCTCAGCCACCTGAGTAGCTGGGACTACAGGCATGTGCCACCATGCGTGGCTAATTTTGTCTCTATATATTTTTAGTTGGCCAATTAATTTCTTTCTAGTTTTAGTAGAGACGGGGTCTCGCTCTTGCTCAGGCTGGTTTCAAACTCCTGACCCTGAGCAGTCCTCCGGCCTGGGCCTCCCTGTGTTAGGATTACAGGCATGAGCCACGGCGCCCAGCCAGAACTCTTTTGAGAATCTAACGAAGGCTATGGATCCGCCCTCTCAGCCTGTGAACACGCACATGTCAAATTTGCACACGGTTTTGGAGGGTTTGTCGGTCTTCTAAAGCCTATCCCTGGACCAGCCCATCCGTCTGTGGACTCCAGGCTGAGATCCCTTCCTTGGGCTTGTCCTGTAGGAAGAGGCTTATACCTTCCAGGCACCTAATGTTAATACCTGGATACAAAGGTAAGCCCAGGAGTGAGGATGTGAAAAGGAGTGAGTCAGCAGGAGGAAGGAGGGCGTCTGCTGCTGACGTCACCCGATGTCCACCCTGGGAGGCCACCCCACTCCCTGGGGTGTCAGCAAAGCATGTCATGGGACTCGAGCACTAGGCTGGGGGATCTCAGGTGACACCTGGTCCAGTGGGTCCCACACCTGAGTGTGAGTCCAAATCATAGGCAGAGGTTTTAAAAACACAGAATTTCAAGGCTCCATTAAATCTCTGAAGAATAGAACCAGGGATTAAAACTCATTTTTACAAAGGAATTAAAAACTTAAGTTTACAGAGGTAAGGTAATTCTGATATTTGCCCTGGTTTGCAAATCACTAATGTAATTCAATCTTCTCATGTTGTGATGAGGTTCAGTAATGTGCCCAAAATGACACGGTTAGGTAACAGTATAACCTGAACAAGAACTCAAAAATGTCTCTGAGGCCCAATCCAGGACATCTCCTACTCCATTACCTCTGTGCACTTGCAATATGAATTGGTGGCAATTAATGCAAGAATAAGGATTCTATGAGACCAAGAGGTAGGGTTCTGATGGCAGCAGTGCTCATTTCCCACTGAACTCGGGAGGAAAGAGACCACGTCCAAGCAGAGTGCACCTTTCCTTCCCTAATAAGGTTTCCAAGGAGCAACCTGTCTAAGCCCATCTGTTAGCCACAGGTGGTGATGTTGGCCCCAACTGATACTCAAGTCATTGGGTTTCTTTTTATTTATTTATTTAAGAGACAGAGTCTCTCTGTCTGTCTCCTAGGCAGGAGTGCAGTGGTGCAATCAGAGCTTACGGTAGTCTCGAACTTCTGGGCTCAAGGGATCCTCCTGCTTCAGTCTCCCAGGTAACTAGGACTATAAGCATGCGCCACCACACCTGGCTAATTAAAAAATTTTTTTAGACATGGGGGTCTCACTATGTTGCTGAGGCTGGTCTTGAACTCCTGGCCTCAGGCAATCCTTCCTCCTTGGCCTACCATGATTTTTCTGAGTGTACCTTTTTCACTTAGCTTTTGTTCAGAGATGCTTAACAGATTGACCCTAGTTACTGGCAGAACAAACGCATTGTCACTGCAAACTCAGTATAGAGACATTGATATACAATGTCATTGGTCATGAAGAAACCATGGATGGGCAGCTTCCACAGAACAATGAAGTCACACACTTCTGGAGGGTTCTGTTAAGAGTGGCTACTGGAATTTGTTAGAATGAAAATTCTTAGCCCATGCTCATGGTGATTCCATGCACTAAATCAAGGGTGGGGCCCAGAGATTTGCATTTTTATCCAGCACCCAGGTGATTCTGAGGCTGGGCTGCCCTTGAGAAATCCTGCCTTGGACCTTGCTCGGGGCAGGAGGAAGCCGTGGTGGAGCAGGGTGGTTAAAGACTCCTGTAGAGAAAGAATGCCTTGGGCCTGTACTTAGCCTGCCCCTGAGATACTTTGAAGAAAACCAGATAGAATCAATCTGCAGTACCCTCTTTCAGATCATAATCCTATTGAGTTATTATGCTACAGCAGTTGATCTTAGCTGGGAGCGATTTTGAGCCCCCCTCCCCTGCACCAGGGGATATTTGGCTCTGTCCAGAGACATTGAACCTGTGTGTGTGTGTGTGTGTGTGTGTGTGTGTGTGTGTGTGTGTGTGTTAATGGTACCTAGAGGCCAGGGATGCTAGTAAACTTCCAACAGCACACAAGACAACAGCCCCCAACACACAATTACCAGATCAAAATGTCCATAAATGTGGCAACTTTGAGGAACCCTGCTTTGCAAAGTCAACAGGAATGCGGGGAATCGCGGATAGCACTGAGAAAGCCCGCAGAAGTGTAGAATTTTGGAGCTGCAGTGGACATTTGAACGCACATGGTCTAATCCTCACTGTATAGAAGCCCCCAAATGCTTGTTGAATTGTTCTGCTTCTCTCAGTTTACAGAAACAGGTGGAAGAGTTGTTAAACCTAGAGGCTATTACATCTTCTGTGGGCCCCTGGGTTTCTAAACCCAGATGGTAATTAGATTTTGTGTCAATCAGAGAAAATGAAATTCCGTGATCAAACCAGATGCCGCAGTCTTTACCCAGACTTGACGCGCTGCTAGATAAATTAGATACTGAAAAGTTGTCCCAGCTCTTGATTTAGGAGAAGATTTTGGGCAGATATGCTACAACAGCATTTGTAGCACCAGATGGGCATATGAGTTTAATGCCTAACCCTCTGGTCTCGGGGACTCGCCAGCCTCTTTCCAGAGATGGGTTAATGGCTTATTAAGTGAGCCGGACAGTTTGGCAGCCTGTGCCGGTGGCGCTGCTATATTAAGCCAGAGTGTAGACGAGCATCTGGACTCTCAGATTGGCGCCAAATTGATCCGTAAAGCTGGGCTGGTGGGGACAGTGAGCAAAGGGCCATTTGGACGCCTGGGCTCAAAGATTAGGGTACAAAGTGCAAAACAGGTGCGTGAGCTCACTGGAGGGAAAACAGCAGCTCCCTGTGGTGGTGAAGTTCCTGCCACCAAAGAGAGTCAAACCACTGCTGTTGAACGGACTTTCGGAGTGATTTGCTCTAGGAGGCCCTGCCAGGATATCGGAGGGCTAACAGCAGGAGGCCAGTGGACGAACAGCACAGAAGATAAACAGGCAAGGAACCCCTGCTGTGCATCGCCCACTCAGAACTTTCATTTAATGAAGACAGGAAGAACATCAGAAGGTAGTTTCTTTGGCTATAGGCTTTTAAGAAGTCACTTAAATACATTTCCCCAGACTCTTTCTTTGGTTGCCTTATTTGCTCTAAAACAACTCAGTGCATCTAGTTTTTCCTGCCTGAGCAGATGGGGTGAGTAACGCTCACAATTGATTGGGTGAAAGGCCAGGATATTGCAATGGGTTTGGGTGGGTGAGTCATTGACTAACCAAAATTATGGTCTCACGACAAAACAAAAAAGCCAGCCATGCTTGGACCATCAACCAGGAGTAGAAATAAAACATTTCTTGATGTTGCCAAGAGTCTGGTGGATCCTGGGAACAGCTCGGGACTGGTGGAGGGACGGGGCAGTGGCCCTGGCTGAGTGACAGAGTATGAGTCCTCCCATCATTCATAGAAGGGACATACTCCAGCGCTGCCAGATTTGGAAATGGGATGTGATTGCCTGCGTTCTAGGCATTTCATTAAACTTAAAAATAGGATAAAAGTGAACACAGACTAGAAACGAAAACAAGCAGGCAGCCCCGTCCTCTAGGAGGTCAGTGAACACTGTGACGGGTGATCCCTGATGGTGAGGCGCTTACGGGTCCATTTGCTGACTTGTTTCAAAGAAGTAGAGCCGATAGTGTTGTCTAGACCCCAGAGATTTAAGATGTATTGGAGAGATGGAAGCAAGCGCCAAATTTTTTTTTTTTTTTTTTTTTTTTTGAGGCAGAGTCTCGCGCTGTTGCCCGGGCTAGAGTGCTGTGGTGTCAGCCTAGCTCACAGCAACCTCAAACTCCTGGGCTCAAGCAATCCTGCTGCCTCAGCCTCCCAAGTAGCTGGGACTACAGGCATGCGCCACCATGCCCGGCTAAGCGAATTCTTTACTGTCTCTGAAAGACTCAAATGTAGAAACTCTACAGTGGCTGCAGCAGGCATGTCTATTAGGAGATTAAAGGTTACTAAGTATAGTTTCCACGGGCATGTGTCCTGAACCCCGCTCTGTGCCACACACTGTGCCATGTGCTGGGACCCCCAGAGCCATCAGCAAAGTAGGCTACACCTCAGGGCCAGGGATAGAGCTGCAGATACAGATGACAATCAGAACACAAAGGAGGGGGGAGGGGCACGACCTACAGGGTGGGTGGAGAGTCAGCCAAGTGTTCTCTTGTGGGCGGAGAACTTCATCTGGGCTTTATGGAAGGGGGGGTGTGTGGGCAATGGCAGGGCGGGAAGGGAAGGCCAGGTTTCCGGGCAATGTGGGACCTGATGGGGAAAACCAAAATTATGGTCTCACAACAAAACAAAAAAGCCAGCCATGCTTGGCCTGGGATGTGCGGGTGGATCCAAGGCGGAGAGAGGACCGGAGGTGAGAAGCTGGAATCTTGGCAATCCCTTGTGTTTAGCGGGTGGGGAGAGGACGAGGAGCCAACACAGAGGGCGGCAGCAAAAGTGTCATTGGAGGGGGAAGAGGATGAAGCTGGGTGAACCAGGAGCAGAAGGGGTTCCCGAAGGAGGGAATCCTCGGCAGGGCAGGGGCAGAGAAAATCGCGATGGATGAGGAAGCCATCCATTTTAGCCCATTGGATGAATAAACTTCCAACGGGCTACCTGGGGAAGCTCTTCACCGTGGGGCAGTTATTACTGGTGCAAAAACAGGCTTGGAAACCACCAAGCCGGGGCGGGAAGAACTCAGAGCTGGGGTCTGCTGGGCTGTGCCTGCTCCTCCCTTACCTGGAGCCGGGGCCGCCTTGGTGCTGTGGTCCCCCCGACACTCGGCTCCACACCTGTACGTTTGCCTTAAGGAACTGCAGTGGTTTAGGCTGTTTGGAAAGGTTGAGGGGCAGCAAAGTGAGCCCCTATCTTTAAAAAATAAAACATACTATAATAAAATAAAATATGAGGCCAGGCGCGGTGGCTCACACCTGTAATCCTAGCACTCTGAGAGGCCGAGGCAGGTGGATCCCTGAAAGTCAGGAGTTCGAAATCAGCCTGAGCAAGAGTGAGACCCAGTCTCTACCAAAAATAGAAAGGAATTAATTGGCCAACTAAAAGTATATAGAAAAATTTAGCCGGGCATGGTGGCGCATGCCTGTAGTCCCAGCTACTCAGGAAGCTGAGGCAGCAGGATCGCTTGAGCCCAGGAGTTTGAGGTTGCTGTGAGCTAGGTTGATGCCGTGGCACTCTAGCCTGGGCAACAGAGTGAGACTCTGTCTCAAAAATAATAATAATAATAATAATAAAATAAAATATGAGAGAGCATTTTGGTACTGGGATGTTCATTGTAGAATTATCTGCAATATCAAAAATAGAGGGCAAAATACATGTTCAACAGGAGGGACATGGTTTCAGAAGTTATAGTCGTCCCTCGGTATATGTGGGGAATTCCTTCCAGCGACCCCAGGTCACCCAGATCTGCAGGTGCTCAAGTCCCTAATATAAAATGCCGTGGTATTTTTATTTTTTTATTTTTTTAGAGACAGAGTGTCACTTTGTTGCCCAGGCTAGAGTGAGTGCCGTGGCGTCAGCCTAGCTCACAGCAACCTCAAACTCCTGGGCTCAAGCGATCCTGCTGCCTCAGCCTCCCAAGTAGCTGGGACTACAGGCATGTGCCACCATGCCCGGCTGATTTTTTGTATGTATATTTTTAGTTGGTCAATTAATTTCTTTCTATTTATAGTAGAGACAGGGTCTGGCTCTTGCTCAGGCTGGTTTTGAACTCCTGACCTTGAGCAATGCACCCGCCTCAGGCTCCCAGAGAGCTAGGATTACAGGCGTGAGCCACCGCGCCCGGCCAATGCTATGGTATTTGCACAGAACCTATGCACATCCTCCAGTATAGTTTAAATCATCTCTAGATTACTTATAATACCTAATACTATGTAAATCGTTATTTTCTAATTTGTATTATTTTTATTGCTGTATTGTTATTTTTTATTGTTTTTGTTTTCTGAATATTTTTGATCCTTGGTTGGTTGACTCCGTGGATGTGGAACCCATAGAAACAGAGGGCTGTTTACTGTATTCATAGAAAGAAATAATGTCATGTTTAATAACTTGAGACCATTATCCTGGGATAATATAGTAAATGAAAAAAAGTAGGATTCTTTCTCTAACTGGTGAGGTTAAAGGTGATTTTAATTTTTTCTTTTTTTACACTTTTCTGAATTTGCCAAATGCTCTAAAATGAGCATGCTTTCTTCTCGTCCTCGGAACAACACGCTGCACACGCAGGGCTTTATTTGCAGGTGGGAAGGTGGAAAGGTCACAGGTTCCTAGATGGAGGATGCAGCTCAAGTCTGCTCTACCTCTTCCCGGCCACGTGACACTGGGAAAGTCCTGCAACCTCTGGGGGAGGCCTCAGTTTCCCACTCAGAGCCTGCTCTGGACGGCGAGACCCCTCCTGCCCGGAAACCTACCTCCAGGTTGAAGCTGTCCAGGGCTGGGCGGAGCTGCTCTCGGCAGGTGAGACAGTCCCTCTGGCAGCTGCTGAACACACTGGAGAAGACGCTGAGCAGCAGCAGGTCACAGAGCAGGATTTTCATGGTGCAGGAGCAGGAAGCAGATGCTAAAACACACATGAGGGTGTGCGGCGGTTAGTGCAGGCATTCTGGGCTGGGGCTGGGGCTGGTCATGGCTGGAGACTCTAACCCAGGGGGTGTGGGAAAGACACTTTTTAGGCTGGGCGCGGTGGCTCACGCCTGTAATCCTAGCACTCTGGGAGGCCAGGGTGGATGGTTTGAGCTCAGGAGTTCAAGACCACCCTGAGCAAGAGTGAGACCCCGACTCTACTAAAAATAGAAAGAAGTTACTTGAACAGCTAAAAATATATAGAAAAAAAATTAGCCAGGTATGGTGGCCCATGCCTGTAGTCCCAGCTACTTGGGAAGCTGAGGCAGGAGGATCACTTGAGCCCAGGAGTTTCATGTTGCTGTGAGCTAGGCTGATGCCACAGCACTCTAGCCCGGGCAACAAAGTGAGACTCTGTTACAAAAAAAAAAAACAAAAAAAAAACCGAAAGAAAGACAATTCTTAGCGGGGACAATGCCAGGGGCCTGAGATTCACCTCTCAGGAGGGTGTGGATTGTCAAAACCACAGGTGACTTGGTCCTGTCACCCAGGCCCAAGGCTCATGCACAGGCTGGTGTCTGGGCTCCTGGGGACAGCGCCCTGTGAATCCTGCCACCCAGCTGGCCAGGGACCACATGAGCATTCCTGGGAGGAGCTGTGGGTGGTGGCGACAGCTTTCCTGGGAGCTAAAGCCTCTGTTTGAAGCTGACCAGTGTGTCGCCTCAAAAGTCAACCTCTCTGAGCCTCAGTTTTCATAGCCATGAAGGGGGAACAGTGGCACCTGCCTTGTCATGGGGCCATCGTGAAGATGAGATGAGCTCTGTAAAGGGCGTTTTGCAGAGGGCTGTGCGAGCGTGAGATGGATAGAATTCGAAGTTTAGTAAAGGAAATGTATGAGGTCTTGCTACTCTAAGGCAGCCTGCAGACCAGCTGGGATCTCCTTCAACTCTTGGGCACCCCCCCCCCAAATCCACCAAATCAGGATCTGCGTTTTGAGTGACATTCCCAGGTGACTCACACAGGTGCAAGGCGCTGGTGTGAGAAGGAGGTGAGAGGACCAAGTCAGGAGGAGGAAGGAGGGTCTGCAGCTGGGAGAGACCCCGGAAACAGCATTTTCAAGGGCACAGGGGAGACCAGATCATCGCCCATGGGGGTTGGTGAGCAGACAGGTGTCTGGGGCCACCTGCCCATACTCCCCAAGGTAAGTACCTGCTGCAAGGGAGGTGGGTCCAGATGGAACAGTGTCTTGTTTGCCATCCTAAAGGGATGGAGCTTTCTGTATAGATGATAGGGTGTCCTGGGCTGATGGATCATGAACACAACAGCTGTGTAAAGGAATGGATCTCAAATGCATTGGAGATGTGAATTTTTCTTCTCTATCCCAAGGGCCAGTGCCTTAGTTGAGATTTATTGCCTTTGTTATTGCAATAGCCTCCTAATTAGTCCACCTAACGACCTGGCCTCCCTCCAAGCCATCTCCAAATCTGATGATGGCACTTCGTACTCAAAATAATTCCATGACCCCAACTGCTGTCAGGGGAATTGCAAGGACTCAGCTTAGCACTGGCTACTGCCTCACCTCCTGTCCCCTGCCCTTGCGTCACTTCCCGTCTCGGTGAGTCACATACAGTTCCGCATCAGGCTTGTAAAGTCTTTGTATCTTGACACTTGCTGTTCCCTCTGCCAAGAATGCCCTTCTCCAGTGTGTACATCGCACACACCTCAAGAATGGTCCCCTCTGGGAAGCCATCTCCACCCCCTGCTCTGGTTTAGCTCCATCTCCGCTGCGCCTCTGGTATCTGAAGCCACACTTAGCAGTTGGGATGCCAGCGAGCCTTGGGTGCCCCACCTGTCAGACGGGCACAATAGACCCGCTTTGCAGAGCTGTCATGACATGTGCGTTATTTTCTTGTCTTCCCATTACAGACTGCCTGGGTTCTTGTCCCAGCTCTGCAGCTTGCTAGCCATTCTTAACCATCTGCAAAAACAGGGTGACAATAGCACCTATCTCATGGGACGATTAGTGGGCTAATGTTTGCAAGTGGTTAAGACAGCAGCTGTCGTGTAACAAGAACGATGTAAAAGCTTATAAAGGAAGGACGGAGCTCAGCACGCAGCATTCATTCTATAATACTATTGTCATCCATCTCGCGGCACTCAGCGTGATACACAGTAAACTTGGACTTATATAACTCTTTTCCCACTGGGCTGTGACTTCCTGGGGGCAGAGATCAGGTTCTTTGGTTCCTTGCATTTCCAGCCCTCAGCACAGAGAGTGACACTTAAGAGGTCTTAATAAGAGATTGACAAATGACAGTGGAGTGTCTCAGTAGCCACCATCCTCCTCGTTAGCACACAGAGTTGAGGAGTGTCTGGGGGCACCCGTCTCTTTGGGGCCCAAGAGGCTCAGGCTCAGGGGCTGCATCAGGACCCATGTCACTGACAAAATGTCTATCAGGGAATTCTCTAGTTTCAGGGGACAGAGGTGGGAACTGGTTTTGTTCCAGAGCAAGGCAAGATGCCATCCTAAGCCGGAAGCCCGAGGCGCGTTCTGGCAGAGGACAGGTTGCAAGTGGCCGTGGGGCTTGGCTGGCATAGTGTGGGGTGCGAGGGTGGGCAGGGCAAACGGGTTGGGGGCGAGCTGTGGGCGCTCTTCACCCTTCGGGGTTCTTCTGGAGGAAAATGTATCTCGAGTTCCAAACGACCACCTACAGTGTAAGGCAAATGTTTTACAGCACAAGCCAGTCTTGCACTGCGGACTGCTCGAATCTTTTCATTTCATTTGAGGATTGCTTTTGCATTTCTTATTCTACTAAGTTTCCATCTTTCGAGTCAGGAAATGTTTTTTTTGTAGAATTTATCTAGAACGGCCTGGCTGTGCCTGTGTGGCCACAAGATGGCAGTGGCTGTCTGTCGCTGGAAAGGGGGCCGTTGCCTTTCCTTCCTGAGACAAGCTTGCAATTGCAATGCGTGCTGTGCACACAGGCCGAGCTGACGTGTTGTGACAGATGTCAGCGAAATGCCCTAGGGCTGAGGTTTTTCATGAACTTCATTAACCGCGGCAACTGGCACAATCAGGAGAGGCTTGGTGGTTTGACTGATATTTGTTATTTCCACTTCTAGGCAAATGGGATTTAGGGGTGAGTTGAAGAAGGAATATAAACTCCTGGAACATTTAGCACGTACGCCTTTTATTATTATTATTTTTTTTTTTGACATAAGGTCTTGCTTTGTTGCCTGGGCTGGAGTGCAGTGGTGTCGTCTCAGCTCACTGCAACCTTAAACTCCTGGGCTCAAGAGATCCTCTTGATTCTGCCTCCGTAGTGGTTGGGACTACAGGTGTGCACTATCACGCCCGACTGGCCTTAAGTGATCCTCCTGTCCCTGATCTCCCAAAGTGCTAGAATTACAGGTGTGAGCCACTGTGCCTGGCCACGAGCTCTGTTTGATAGCCTTCCGGCATGCAAAAGGTGGAGCCCCTGTGAGCTGGTACTCGGGGAGACCTCAGCAATGCACTCCCACCTTCCAGACTCCAACCTTCCTGCTGCTCTCTTCCCCCTCACTTTCAACAAATGACTTCACCGATTATTTGGAAACCATCCCTACTCAACGCTATCCGTTCTCCCCTGCAATTCACAGAATCTGCAAAATGGCAACACCACGTGGTACCATCCCACAGGTGGTTCCCAATCTTTAAATGAGATTAATGGAAGTGAAAAGTCAAAATATATGTAAGTATCATTATAAAGGGGAGAACATTCTGTACTTTTTGGTGCCCCTAACGACACCTAGTGCAATCGTGTTCTAGGTTAAATTCGATTTTGAACTTTGAGAACTCAGCAGAAATTTTTCAGTTTTAAGGAGTCTGAACTATGTCTCCTTGCTAGCTTGATGCTCTGTATGTAAATTATATCAATTAAAGTGGGCTGGGCCCTGGTGGCTCACGCCTGTAATCCTAGCACTTTGAGAGGCCACGGTGGGAGGATTGCTTGAAGCCAGGAGTTTGAGACCAGCCTGAACAATAGGAGACGCCCATCTCTACAAAAAAATAGAAAAATTAGCCAGGCATGGTTGTGTGTACCAGTAGTCCCAGCAGGAGGCTGAGGTAGGAGGATGGCTTGAGCCCAGGAGTTTGAAGTTGCTGTGAGCTGTGATGATGCCACTGAACTCTAGCACAGGTGACAGAGTGAGACCCTGTCTCGAAAAAAAAAAAAAACCCAAAACCAAAATACAACCAAAAAATGAAGGTGAGTACTTAATTTATGAGTTATATTTGTGTTTAAACCTTGCACTGTGTAACTGTGTGACTTTGGGGAAGTTATTTCACCTGAGACTTCAGTCTTCTCATTTGCAAAATGGGAGAAATGCCAGGTTTTTGTTTTTTAATTACACAGTCGTGACCCTCAGTAAATAAAACTTACCTGAGTAGGTCTGAATTTTACCTGGCTTGTGTCTCACTCAGTGGAGAGCTAGCTCAGCTGACACTTCTGTGTGGCAATACTAGAATCTGGGCATCTCGTATTGAATAAAGAAATGTTTAATTACCTTTTAATCTGGTAATGACATCTCACAAATTTAATTGTGCCTTGCTGCTTATAAAGATAAAATACCACTACGGTTTGGCCTTAATCTATTTGTGTGTAATCTTGTTTCCCAGGGCAATATAATTAGTTGCTTGTCTATTTGGAGGATTTTGTATGCAGCTTCAGCTGAGCCTAAACCCTAATTGAGTTTTGTTTTATGACCTACGAAAAAGCCTGTGGTTTTGGTGCTTCTAGCAGGGAAGGGAAGAGGGCACAGCCGTTTTGCTGGAGGTAGATGTACCCCACCATTTGCATCAACCACATGCATAGAAAACATTGTTCTTTGCAGATTACAGAATATTTTTATACTGATATACAACCCTATAGTCTGGCGCTAGTATTAAGCCACCTTTCTAGGTGAACCATAAACTCATAGAGGTTAAGCAACTTGCCTAGGATCAGCCAGGTGATAAATAGCAGACCTAGGACTTCAACTCAGGTGTTTTGACTCCAAATCGTGAGTTCTGGGAAACCATTAGCTCCATACACTATCTCTGCTTTGGGAAGGTTGACAAATTCGGGTGGAATCTCCTTGGGACAGAATCTATTTGTATTTAATAGCAACCATATTGCTGTGACATTTAGAGTGCTACGTGCGGGCGCTGTGCTAACTGCTTTGTGAGCATCTGCCCTATGGGGTAAGTGCTACTAATATTGTCCCCATTTTACGGTTGAGCAGACTGAGGCTTGAAGGGGAGATATGAAGTTGGCAGAGCTGAAACTCACGCTCTGACCACACCTCTCGATGATCCCTGCGGCTCTCTGTCTGGGAGCAGGTGAACCCATTCTAATAACCTCCTCCTGTCCTGAACGCTGGGCTCCCCTTCTCTGATCGCAGTCTCTTTATTGTTGGGTCTTCCCAGTGCGTAGAGGAACCTTCCAGGCCCACCAGCTGCACACCCTTCGGAAGGAAGTGGGGGTCTCCCATGTGCCTCATTTCTTTGACCCATTGCAGATAAGACTTCTATATGGAGCTTGTGCTTGTTCGCCAGCTAATACCGAGGGAGGCCTTTTTAGTTTCTTTTCCTCCTCTGTCTGATCCACTTACAAATGTCTCTCTTCTGCCCTCCATTTCCACCTGGAAAGAGGGGAATGGCATAGAGGGGGTGCAGGACAGAACAGCTGCCCCATCCTGCAGGAGCCAAGTACTCCCCAGGCTTGGGGGGCAGTGAATGAGCCAGAGCCCCAAGCTCAGAAACAAGAGTCCTGGGTTCTAGATCTGCCCCTGCTGTTGTTACCTGTGGGGTTTTAAGCAAGGCCCTTCCCTCTCCTGGCCTCAGTTTCTCCTTCTGTGAAAAGAGGCAGTTGGATTAGATGGGTAATATTCTTTGACTTTATGAATGGCCAGTTGTTTGTCCTTGCCAGGTAAGGGGAAGCAAGGAAGGAGGGAAGAGGGAGAGGAGAAGGGGACTTCACGAGGAAGCAGCTTCAGGGCAGCACAGGAGGGGGGTGAAAGTCACATCTTCCTTAAGGGCCGCTGCCACATTGGAAGGTAGTACTGGTCATTGTCATCTTCTTGGTGCTGGCCCATGCTCACACATAGACTGTCAAAATAATTCAGATGGATTTCTAAAAGCTTCTATTTACTTTTAACTCGGTGTGGTGGCACATGCCTGTAATCCCAGCTACTGGAGAAGCTGAGGTGGGAGGATCACCTGAGCCCAGGCGTTCCAGACCAGCTTGGGCAACATAGCAAGACCCATGTCTCAAAAAAAAGGATTTTATTTCCTTTTATAATAAAATTACTCAATGTTCTTTTGAAAAAGATTGGATCTTCAGATGCCTTTAACTTTGTACTTCTAGCACTCTGCTTTGAGCATACATTCCCAATGTATTTATAAGTTATATACATTATAAAGCCTACCTAAGTGCACATTTAGAAAGCCAAGATTTTTTTTTTTAAAAGTCTTAATTTCTGGAAGCCCAGTGGGTCATCGGGCAGGCTTGCCCCTTGCGAGAGCCCTGGCCTGGGCTCCTTAACGTCACCTGAGTCTGGAGGAGGCGGGGCCCTGCAGCGCTGTGTCCCTGCACTCACTCCGTGCGGCTCCCATCGGGTACTCCACACGCGGTTTTTGGCTGAATGAATGGAAGGATGAAGGGGGCGTGGGGGTGTGGGCAGGGGGGAGGGTGGCTCTGAGCCGTGGTGGGAGGGCAGAGCCCTGGCGTGCAGGGAGCGAGCTCTGCGCTGCACCCGCCAGGCTGGGCCCTTCGCAGCTGGCGATTTCGTGCTTCTGCAACTCGGCCGGCGAAGCAGCTGCTGGTATTTTGAAAAAAACCCACAAGATCACGGAAAGTGATTGTAGCTTTTCCAGGGAGATACCCAGAAAACTGGCTTGCCCCCTCCCCCAAATTGGTGTGCCCCAAATGTCACAACGAGTTTGTGGTTAGAAGGAAACCCTCCTGTTAGACAGTGGGAATAACTGTAGGTATTTAAATAAAAGCCTTTAGAATACCCGGTTTGCCTAATGCGTTCCCAGCAATCCAAGCCACTGCAAGCTATTGCCAAGGTGACTCCTGTTTTCTGAGAAGGGCTCATCCCATTCCTAAGATCACTGATGAGCAGCTCCACCCAGACCCAGAGCACTTGGGATTTCAGAGGTTTCTTTGTGGGCTTTGGGAGCTGCGGAGCTGGGGCGTGAAAGATTACCGACCCGCGTCCAGGCAAGTGCAGAACGCTCGCTGGAAACTTCACAGCCCTACTGGAGCGTGTCTTTGTGTGTGTGCATGTGTGTGGCTTAGCATGAAATAAGCATGTAGACAAGTTTAGCTCACTGCCTGGTGCATAGTAGGTTTCAAGAAATGTTAATTCCTTTGCCCTCCTTTTGTCCCAGCTGCCACCTCTGCTTTCAGTGCCTGTGACCGTCCAAATCCCACCCACTTCTCCACCCAGCAGACTCTCCAGGATGCCTGGGGAAAGCACTCCCTCCCCGAATTCCTCCAGCACTCGCTCTCTGGACCATGCAATTTAGGACTTAATTACACCCAGCCTTGCCAGGTCCCCTGACTCTTTCACGCGTGCCTGTGTCGTGTCTCCCCCTGCCGACCCCTACCCACAATTAGTTTATATGGGGGGAGAAGGGCTGGAGCTGACATGGCTCTGCTCAGTCCTGTCCCCGCCATGCACGGGATAAATCATTTAATCTCAGCTTCAGTCTCCCCAACTGCAACACGGAGATAATGACACCACCTCGCAGGGCTGTCACCTCCGGGGATAATGGGTGTGAAAGCGCCTAAATCGTTGTACAGATGTAAAGTGCTGTTATTATCACCTCTGTGGAATGTGCTGGAGCCCCTGCACGCCTCCCCGCCTGGTGGAGTGTAGACGATAAATACCTGATTGATTGGATATGGAATAGCTTGGTGACAGCTCCTGCCACAGGCTCCGGGGAGCACACGGGTTGGAGCCTAATCCTGCGATTACTCCCTTCATTGACAATGCAAAATCTCCTGCATGTTCTAAATCCCTAAGTACCCTCAGCCTCCAGCTGATAAGCAGGGGCTGCCGCCCCACGGAAAACACAACGGGTCCCCCCGAAACGCCACTAGGCTATACCACAGCGCCCCCCACAGGCAGCCCAGGCAACACAGAAAGGTGGAAGCTGCTCCTTGTATTAAGGTGGTGGCTGGGGACAGTCTTCCCAGGGACCCTCCCCGCAGAAGACTCAGCAAGCCCAGGGGAACACTCATCCTTTTTGTTCAAGGGATCACAGCATCAGGGGAAGCCGGTAGAATATTTCCCTGTACACTTTATAAATGAGCAAAAGAAAAGGGGGCACAGGCAGCAGCCACCCGCAGTCATCGAGACGGAGCAGCGTTTTGTTTGCAAGATTTTGATAAGAAGCCAAGCAGTTACTTTTTCCCCTCTATGTTGAAAACTCTGGTTCGGGCTTGCTGGCGAAACGCCGTGCGTAGCTCATCTTTTGTTAGTCTGCCGAACAATGTTATTGGTTATAATTGGGGCAATTATGGGCTGCTTGAGGAAGCTAAACACAGATGTTTAAGCCCAGGATCAGGGTATTCGAGTCCAAAGCAGCTTGCTTTAAATAGTCCATTTCCCCCAATCATCCTGCCTTGCTTGAAATTCCCCCAGAACTTGCCCGTGTTCAGAGTGAGATGGGGGAGGATGGGAGGGCGGAGAGTCGCAGGCAAGGAGATGCACAAAGGGAGGAGGAGACGGGGAAGGAGCCGGGGGAGTGGCGAGACTTTGGACGCTGTGACTTGTGAACGGAGTATTCCGCACGACCTGGGCAGAGACCGTTAGGTGGGGTCGACGGGCGCAGCAGAAAGACTCAAAGCAAGAGAGGAGGGGACCTCAAAATGACTCAGGGTCTGGGAGACCAAGGTCGTGCCCGCAGAAATGCTCTCCGGAATGCGCAGGCAGGGACCTCGCTCAGCCGAGGCTGGCCCTTCCCCACATCGTTAGTAGCAATTTCTATTCAGGACATAACGGGGGGTGGGTGGGGGGAGGTTCCCTCTGGATTAGAAACTCACATGCACACGGCATCAAGTTCAGTGCCAGCCCGCACGGCACATCGGGGAAGGACAGGATGCCACAGAGGGAGAAAACCGTCACGGGAGGACCAGGGGCTTCCCGGGGCCACCCTGGAAGGCAAGTCCCTTCCCAAGGGCCTGCCCCTCCCCTGACCTCCCACGGCCACCTCCCGCCCACAGAGAGCTGCCACAAAGTAGGGGCGACAACTGGGGAAGCAAAACTTTCCCTCATTTCCAAGTTCAGCTCTTTCTTCTTGTGCATCTCTCTTTGAGGTTACAAAAAAAAAAAAAAACCACAACAAAAAACCACACACAACAAAAAACCCTCAACCCTCCCCCTCTGAGTGCTGCAAATAAGATGAATGAAGAAATCATCCCAGGGGAGGCCAGCAGCATGCACACTGCACAAAGGAGCGGGCTGAGCCGCGGCCAGCCCCCCGGCCGCCCTGCCTTCCCGAGGCTCCGTGCCGCTGGTGGCCTCGGTCGGGGCTGGGGTCTGGCGTGTGGTGGGTCGCCTACCTGAGAGCTGTCAGTCGCTGGGCTCCCTCAGATGGATGTGAGGCTCGGTGCCGCCGTATCAGCCACTCCAGCCTATATATCCTCCCCCCACGCACAGCCCTCCCCGTCCCTGCCCACCTCGATGACACATACACACGCTGACCCCCTTAATCAACCAAACAGCAGCACCTACAAGCCTTCCTGGCCGGTCCCCTCCCCCTGGCGCTGCGATCGGACCTGTGACATCCCGACCTCCCCATCAATCCGTCCTCCAGCCTGCTTTACCTGGACCCTGTTCAGCCAGGAGGCACAGCTGCCTTCCCGCTGCTTCCAGAGGCTCTGCGAGGGCTGACGGGGAGCTCCGGCAAGTCAGTCGGGGGAAAGAGCCTCCCGGTGACAGTGACGAGGCAGACCCCCAATCCTGGAGTCTCCTGGAGCAACCTTTTCGCCTGAGGAGTGAAGAATAGGAAGCAGGCAGGAGGCAGGGGAGGCTCACGCCACGCTCCCACCGCACGCACGGAGAAGCCCAGAGGGCTGAGCTGAGCCAAGCCCCTCCTAATGTCACTGTCCCCAGCCAGGCCACTCGAGGGGGCGGCTCTACCTGCCACGGGCCAGGCCTGGAGGCGTCTCTCCACAGGTGCCTACAGCGCGGCGCAGCGTAAAACGCTGAGACTTGACGTTCAGGCTGAAGTGTCTGAAATCCCGGCTGTGCCGTCAGAGCCAGGCACTTGTCTTTGTGAATCGCAGGTTCTCCTGTCACACGGGTGGCCTGGCTCCCCGGCCGGTTGGGAGTACAAAAAGGAGATTCTGCTCACATCTGGACACACGAGGCCTCTAGCGAATGGTCGCGATGCATTCTCCCCTTCCCCGCCCCCTTTTCGCAGTAATTAGTCCCACCTGCATCTAGAAATCCCATGTTAGTGTCCACTGTCACATCAGAGAGCTCTTAAAGCTCTCTCTGCACCTTAGGGTGTCACCACCACGCACCCTGGGGGCTGGGAAGCTGCTGAGATGCCTGTCCCTCACTGAGGGACCTCCCTCCTTCTGGGGCTCAGGTGGGAGTGGGCTTCAGGAGGGTAGCTCGGGGACGCCTCCTTCCCTTGCCCTAGATGAGTCGCATTGTGACTCCGTCCTCGGTTTTCCCAAGAGGACCTAAAATATTCCAGAATCTCGGGGTTTGAGCCTATGTCATCCAAGGAGCTGAGGCGTCACTCACGTGGTAAGCCTGGCGCTCTTGTCGACTGGCCTGGGCAGAGAAGGATTGAGGGCAGCGTCTGCTCTGACTGCTGATGGGTATTGGGTTTCTTTTTGGGGTGATGGAAATGTCCTGGAATCACATCATGGTGATGGGTGCACAACATGGGGAATATAATGATGGATTTTATGTTGTGGGAATTATATCTCAATAAACAGAAGATAGATAAAAAAGAAAGAAAGAAGGAAAGCATCTGCCCAGGTTAAGAGCAGTAAGTTCTGGAATAAAATTTCCTTTTCATTTGTGTCCACAGCCAGCAGAAGGATCCAAGAGATCAACACATTCATAGTTTCTCACTTCGATGTCATTACCCAAACCTTACACCTTGTTACTGTCAAAGCCACCACCGTGGACTCTGGGAAACCAGCACAGTCACGGCATGGCTTGGGGTCACTTTTGCATCCTGCTGTACTTTGTGTCCCAGGCCCGGAGCCTGATGTCACATGTGCTGTGGCAGATACTGCTGGCTGCCTACCCAATACCCATTCCCCTGTCCTTCCTTACTAAATATGCCCTTGATTTTATTCTAGGCGTCAGTGTGCGCAGCTAAGACTACATTTCCCAGTCTTGTTGTGGTCAAGGGTAGCTAATGAGAACCAGCTATAGGTTCTTGGGCGAGGCTTCCAGGAAAGCTCTTTTAAAGGAATCAACTCAGCTAAAGGCTTCTCCTCTCTCTTTTGCTCTCCCTCCTTCCTGCCTGGAACACAAATATGATGGCTGGAGCTCTAGCAGCTATTTTGAATCATGAGACAACTTTAAGGATGGAAGTCATGGGCTAAAGGTGATGGAGCATAAAGATAGAAGGATTCTGGGTTCCCCATGACTATGGAGCTGCCATATCGATCGTGGACTTCCAACCTTCTACCTTTTTTTTCTTCTTAAAAGAAAAAATACCAAACCTTTGTTTCAAATGTCGGTCAAGCATTCAATTACTTGTTGCTGCATAACAAGTGACACTGAAGAGAGAGGCTTAAAACAACCAACCACTTATTTGGCTCCTTATTCTGCAGACTGGCAATTTAGGCTAGGCTCAGCAGGGCAGTTCTTCTGGTCGGTCTTAGCTTGACTCTCTCATGCATCTGCAGTCAGCTGCAGCTCTGTCTCAGAAGGTTGGCCGGCTGTTAGCTGAGGCCCTTGGTTTTCCTCCTTGTGTCTTATCCTTTATGTGTCTCCAAAATCCCTCCAGCATGTTAACCCAGCATGGTTTCGAGGCAAGGCTGAGGTGTGAACACAAGCAAAAACAATCTAGCAAGGAAACAAGCACAAGCATGTAGAACCTCTTGAGGTCTAAGTGTGGTGCTGGCAACTTCACTGCTTTTGCTACATTTATTGGCTAAAGCCAGTCACAAGGCTGTCCAAGCCAGGCTGGGTGGAGACTACAATGTCACAGGACAAAAGACGGTAGCTATACTGAGGCCATTCATTGGAGCCATTGAAACCTTTAACCCTCCATGTTTTGTTTAAGCCATTTATTTGGATTTTCGTTTATATCCAGAGGAAAATCATCTTAAATGATGTACCTGCCTTTGAGCACCAACTCATCCCCAGAATGTTCAGGTAGCTAAATGCTTTGTTTCACTTGCAGTGGAGGGAAAGAAGACGCTAGAGGGAAAAGTCACTTAGCCTCTCTGAACTTTTCTGTCCTCATTTACCAAGTAGGACGGTTGAACCCAACGACCTGGACGTTTTCTGTGGGTCGGATGAAGGTGTGTGTTGTGTCAGGCAGTCTTCGGTGCGGAGCAGAGTGGGAGGGCAGGGTGAAGCCAGGGAGGGGAGTTTAAGACCACTGTCGAGAGGGTATAGACTTTGCCTTTCAGAAAAGTACCAGCAAACTAGGAAGGGTGCAGACTAGGCGATGTCTGCGGTTGCTTAAAGGCATTTTCCTTGGCACTTTGTCGCTGTGGGCCACAGGCTTCCCCCAGGTGCAGTGACTGGTCATGGAGCAGAAAGATGCCCCCTGCTTTTCTGATTGGCCAGATACATTTATTAAAATAGTTGTGGGGGCCAAGTGTGGTGGCTGATGCCTGTAATCCCAGCGCTTTGGGAGGCTGAGGTGGGAGGATCACTTGAGGGTAGGAGTTCGAGGCTGCAGTGAGCTATGATTGGGTCCCTGCACTCCAGCCTGGGCACTAGAGCAAGACCCTGTCTCTAAAAATATATATATATATTTTTATATAATATATATAAAATAATATATAATTATTAAAATACAATGTAAATAATATAAATTAGTATATTATAATAAAATAATATGTAATTATGTAAAATATATAATATATAAGTATAAACAATATATAATATATAAAATAAATACAATGTAATATATAAATATATAATAAAGTGTATATATATAAAATAAAATAGTTGGAGAGGAAAGGTCATGACATCTTATTTCTACTGCTTTTGAGGCCGTGGAAGTTCACTCCTGCCTACACCAGCCTGTCATCCTCCAGTTAAAGAGGCCCAATCCAGGGGGACTGTAAGCATTAGACTCCAGTCTGCTTGACAGGTGAGTTTTGAGGCAGGTGGAGAAGAAAGCTCTTTAAAACTCATCATCAGAAGATCTCAGTAGAGAGAGTGCAAGGGGAAGGAGACAGCCGTAGCTGTGCCCCACGCGAGCTCCACGCACCTCCACCCACCTTGCAATTTTCCCCTCTCAAAGGAAAGAGCCTCCCCCCACCAGGTATTTGGTTGCTTGGAATTTACTGATTAATTACGACACCTACAGCCCATTGGTCTCCCTAGTAACCACGTTAGCAGGGTTCCCCCTGGAATAGCTGTTTCTTATTTTCCAAGAGGGCAAACCCTTCTTCACATTTTAAAACACCTTCAGGTCAGAACACAAATGGATTTTAAAAATAGAGACACACCCACGCAGTTCTCCGCAACGTTGCATCAAACTCTGGGTGGGCTTTCCAGCTGTGGAAGGTGAGCTGGATGCTAGCGGCCAGTAAGAGCGGGGCTCCCAGTGGAGACTTGGGTGAATACCATGTCAACGCGAATGGCAATGACTGCCTTTGCAAGTGTAGGTGTTACCACCCGAGTACCCAGCCGAGTGCGTGCTAGATGCGAGAACCAGAGGTGCCCTAACCCTCAGGAAGCCAGGCGGGGGACGGGAGCTATGCCAACGAACCGCGGCCAGCACAGCGCGGCCTGCAGGGGCTCAGCCCATTCGACCACAGGAAAGCCCTCGACACGGTGCTGGAGGAGCCTGGAAGCTGGGGTGAGAAGGGGAGATGACATGATGCGTATCCCAGTGTTTGCATGAGATGTTAAGATGCCGGGGACACATTGCTGGTTGCGAGTGGGCGGGAGAACGGCTGCTGGGCTTCGGTCCGGGCGAGTTTGCAGTTTAGGTGTATTGGTCCTCTCGGGCCGCCGTACTAAGCTCCGCCCATGGGGCGGTGCCCACGACGGGCATTTATTTCCTCACAGATTTGGAGGCTGGAAGTGTGAGGTCAGGGTGCCGGCAGGGTGGGTTCCTCCCGGGGCCTCCGTCCTGGGCTGGGGGCAGCCGTCTTCTCGCTGCGTCCTCACGCGGTCGTCCCTCTGTGTGTGTCTGGGTCCCAGTCTCCTTACAAGAGCAGCCGTGGAACAGGATTACGGCCCACCCATAGGACCTCGTTCACCCTTAATTACATCTTTTTTTTTTTTTTTTTATGAGACAGAGTCTTGCTCCGTTGCCGGGGCTAGAGTGAGTGCCGTGGCGTCAGCCTAGCTCACAGCAACCTCCAACTCCTGGGCTCAAGCGATCCTCCTGCCTCAGCCTCCCGAGTAGCTGGGACTATAGGCATGCGCCACCATGCCTGGCTAATTTTTTCTATATATTTTAGTTGTTTGGCTAATTTCTTTCTATTTTTAGTAGAGATGGGGTCTTGCTCTTGCTCAGGCTGGTTTAGAACTCCTGATCCCGAGCCATCCACCCTCCTCGGCCTCCCAGAGTGCTAGGATTACAGGTGTGAGCCACCTCGCCCAGCCTTAATTACATCTTTAAAGGCCCCATCTCCAAATACAGTCACATCCTGAGGTACCGGGGATTAGGGCCGGTATTTGGAGAAGGGGTAGACAGTTCAGTCCATAATGGGGAAAATGACACTGGGCCCATCAGATAATGGGGATACAACCACAGAAAGGGAACTAAGGGTCACTGTGAGGTCCTGGGTGAATAATGTGCACAGAGTGTTCCTTCCAGCCTCTGGCCCCAAACCCAGGAGTTGGTGTCCCTGCACACTAAGCTGACAATGTGCCCCTGTGCTGCCCTATCGCGGTGTGCCTGGAACACCCCATGCACGTCCTATGGTGACGTCTTAAGAGTCCCGTTAACTGCTAGAAGCTATGTCCTGAAACTTGAATGCTAGAATCACAGAAACTTAAAAAATTCCTTGCTCAGAATAAGGGGTCCATCTACTTCAGAAGCCCAATCATGCACAGCCTTTGCAGAGTCTTTTAGGATGGTGCAAGGGCATGGTTCTGAGATCCTTCTGCTCCATAAATTCCCGGAAGTATACGTAGGTTCCACGCTGTAGAAACAAGCCCCTCTCAGTGTGTCCCTCTGTGAAAAGAGTCTCCTCAGAGGTGTCAGAGGCTAGTTCATTTGCCTTCACGATGCTACTCCTTGGGGGGCCTCTCGGGGCTCCCTCCAGCCCAGCCCAATCTCCCTGTGCACTTCAGTGTAGTATTTCCAGCGCCTTTTGGATGTTTTCTCTTGGATGTCACCTCAGTGCTCACAAGGTTGTTGTGCTATCCCTGTTGGCTAACCCCTGTCCAGATTGTTAGTGTCAGCAATGACATTCTCTTAGCTGCTGAGTTTATAACCTGAGTTGTCTCCTTCTCTCTCTTGCTCTCCTCCTTTGTATTCAGGTATTATCAGATGTAATCAATTCATCTTTATCGCCATTTGGCAGAGCTGCTCGCACTCTTCCTTCCACTATACACAGCAGCATGCCTGATAGTTTTCAAATGGTATTTTCATTGTGATTCAATATCTTGCTCCCAAATTCTAACTGAAAGGCAGAGTGCTAGAAGTGAAAGTAGTGAGGTGCCTTGCATAGTCCATTGGACCTGAACTCTCAAGGCCAGTGTTTGAGTCCCCGCTGAACCCCTTACCTGCCCTATAATGTTGGCCAAACCACTCTTGCTTCCAGGGCCTTGGATTCTTATTCTTTAAAATGGGCATCGTAATACTTCTCATACCAGTAATGTGAGAATTTATTCAGCTAATATAAATGAAGGGGCCTTGAAAACTATAAAGTACCAAAACCAAAATGTAATGATTATCCCTCAAGCCCATCTCTAGTACAACCAGCTGGTATAATGAATTAAAAATTGGCCTTTTCTGTTCTTTTTTTTTTTTTGTGTGTGTGTGTGTGTGTACAATTTAATTTTCTTCTTCTTCTTTTTTTTTAATTTTAATTTTATTTTAGCGTATTATGGAGGTACAAGTGTTAAGGTTACTTATATTGCCCATGCCTCCCCCTCGAGAAAGAGCTTCAAGCATGTCCATCCCCCAAATGTTGCACTTCTTACTCGTTTTGGTTGTATATACCCGTCCCTTCCTCCCCCCTCCCACCGTCCTGAGACCCAATAAATATTACTCCTATATGTCCACTTATGTGTTGATCCGTTAATACCAATTTGCTGGTGAGTACATGTGGTGCTTGTTTTTCCATTCTTGAGATACTTCACTTAGTACAGTGGGTTCCAGCTGTACCCAGGAATATCCAAGAGCTGCTATATCACCATTGTTTCTTAAAGCTGAGTAGTACTCCATGGTATACATATACTACGTTTTATTAATCCACTCATGAATTGATGGGCACTTTTGTTGTTTCCATAGCTTTGCAATTATGAATTGTGCTGGTATAAACATTCGAGTGCGGGTGTCTTTTTCATAAAGTGACTTTTGATCTTTTGGGTAGATGCCCAGTAGTGGAATTGTTGGATCAAATGGTAGATCTACTTGTATTGCTTTGAGGTATCTCCATATTGCTTTTCATAGAGGTTGAACTAGTTTGCAGTCCCACAGCAGTGTAGGAGTGTTCCTCTCTTTCCTCATCCATGCCAGCATTTGTTGTTTGGGGACTTTTTGATAAAGGCCATTCTCACTGGAGTTAAGTGATATCTCATTGTGGTTTTGATTTGCATTTCCCTGATGATTAAAGATGTTGAACATTTTTTCATATGTTTGTTGGCCATTATTCTGTCTTCTTTTGAGAAGTTTCTATTCATGTCCTTTGCCCTTTTTTTGATAGGGTTGTTTGATATTTTCTTGCTGATTTCCCTGAGTTCTAAATAGATTCTAGTTATCAGCCCTTTATCAGATGTGTAGCTTGCAAAAATTTTCTCCCATTCTGTGGGTTGTCTGTTTGCTCTCTTGACAGTTTCTTTGGCTGTGCAGAAGTTATTTAATTTCATTAGGTCCCATTTGTTTATTTTTGTTGCTGTTGTGATTGCCTTTGGGGTCTTCTTCATAAATTCTTTGCCTAGGTGAATGTCCTTGCAGGTTAGATGAGTTTCCTGAAGGCAGCAGCTACTTGGCTTGTGTTTTTTTATCCATTTGGCCAGCCTATGTCTCTTGAGTGGGGAGTTCAAGCCATTCACATTTATTGAGATAACTGATAGGTGGAGAAGGGTTCTGTTCATTACGTTGGGTCGAACTTTGTTGCTTTGTTTTCTCTCTTGAGCCATTGTAGTATCTGGGATTTGATCTTTAGCTTTGAGTAGATTTACATTCGTGAGTGTTTATTGTGCTGATCCGTGGGTAACACTGTTTTGAGTACTTCTTAAAGGGCTGGTCTTGTCTTGGTGAATTTCCTCAGTCTTTGCTTATCTGAGAATGTCTTGATTTCTCCTTCATATACAAAACTTAGTTTTGCAGGGAATAAGATTCTAGGCTTGGCATTGTTCTGTTTCAGAAGAGTGAGAATGGGGGCCCAGTCTCTCCTTGCTTGTAAAGTCTCAGTAGAGAAGTCTGGTGTTATTCGAATTGGCTTTCTCTTGTATGTTACTTGCTTCTTTCGTCTTACAGCTCTTAGAAGGTCCTCTTTAGTTGATATTTTGGTCAGTCTGATGACTGCATGTCGTGACGTCTTCCTGTTTGCATTGAATCTCCCAGGGGTCCTCTGAGTTTCTTGAACTTGTATATCGAGATTTTTAGCAAGGCCTGGGAAATTTTCCTCTGTTAGATCTTCAAATAGCTTGTCCAACCCTTGAGTGTTGTCTTCTTCCCCTTCTGCAACCCTATGACCCTCACATTAGGTTTCTTCACATAATCCCACATCTCTTGTAGGCTTTGCTCTTTTCTCTTGTTTCTCTGTTCTATCTCTGTGACTGATTTATTTAATTGGAAGGTGTTATCTTCAATCTCTGAGATTCTTTTTTCTATTTGATCTACCCTGTTCTTGAGGCTTTCCACTGAATTTTGTAGTTCCCTGAATTGATTCTTCATTTCCAGGAGTTCGGTTAAACTTTTCTTCATTGTGTCGATTTCTTTAGTGAACTTTTGTTCCAGGTCCTGGAGGCTTTTTGTGGTTTCTTTGTGTTGGTTATTGAGTTGTTCTTGCAGGTCGTTGAATTTTCTTATGATCCACATTCGGAATTCCTCTTCTGTCATTTTGGTTGCTTGATTTTGGTTGGTGTCCGTTTCTAAGGGGCTGGTGCTCCTCTTTGGGGGTGTGGTTTCCGTTTGGTCCTTCATATTTCCGGAGTTCCTTCGCTGATTTCTTCCCATGTCAATCAGTTGTTGCTTCTTTCCTTTAGGTTTTTGTTTGGGTATTCACACACCTTGTTTAGTTTCTGAGCCCGTAGGTGGTGTCTGTAGGTGAGGTTCGACCACTCCTGTCTGAGTTCCCCTCAGGGCCCCAAAAGGGAAGGTCCCATTCCCTGGAGATGTCTCTGGCTGGTGGCTATTTTGTCTCTTTCGGCAGCTGCAGATAGGGTCGGTGGAGGGGAGAATGAGGCAATATGATGCCTGCCGCATGGCTCGGGTCTGTCTCTTTTTGTTTTTTGAGACAGAGTCTCATTCTGTCCCCCCCACAACTCCCCCCCCCAGCTAGAGAGCAAGTGTCAGCCTAGCTCACAGAAACCTCAGCCTCCTGGGTTCAACTGATCCTCCTGCCTCAGCCTCCCAAGTAGCTGTGACTACAGGTGTGCACCCCTACACCCAGCTAATTTTTTCTATTTTTAGTAGAGACGGGGTCTTGCTCTTGCTCAGGCTGGTCTCAAACTCCTGAGCTCAAGCGATCTTCCCACCTTGGCCTCCCAGAGTTCTAGAATTACAGGCACGAGCCACTGCACCCAGCCAAAAATGGCCTTTTCTTATTAAAAAGACAAAAATAGACGGAGAGGATGCAAAGAAAAGAGAACTCATACACTGTTGGTAGGAATGTAAATTGGTGCAACCTGTATGGAAAACAGTATGGAGATTTTGCAAAGAAGGGGCTTCGTGGAAGGGAGCAGGAACTGAAGGGCAAGTGCAGGTTGAGTGAAGGCCTTGAACAGCAGCCTCAGTAGTTTATGTTTTACCCAACAGGCAATGGAAGACAGTGGACGTTTTTGCAGAGGGGAGCGATCCTCACAGCACTATTTTAGGAGTGGTCAGCTAGGACTGACACTAAATACTTATTGATCGGACAGAGCAGGAGCGTGTCTGTGTAGGTACTCATCTATCTTTATGTGGCTGGCTCTGTGTGGATGTCTGCATCCTCAAAATCTGGCTAGAAATAGACATACAAATAATCAAGAAACTGCACTGAAAGCTTTCTATTTTTTTCAGCAAATAGTGTCACATGAAAATCTTTCTAATCCCTTGATATTTCCCATTTCTCAATCAGGAAATCTCGAATCTCAAATCTCTCCTTCGCTGCCACGGTCAGGCGTGACAGCAGCCACAGTCTGAACCTGTGCTTAAATGGAAAAGGGGCCCTTCTTCCTCCCTGCCCCCACCCTTGCTCATGGCAAACAGTTGTTGGCTTACAGCTGGAGCAATGCCATTTCACGAAATTGTGTTGTTGTTCATGCAAGATGACTATCTTCCCAAAGCTACTTCATGGTTCTGGAAGAGGAAAATATGAAATAGATTTTTTTTTTTTGTAGCAAAAAATGGTTTTAGTCCTTTGCAAAATAAAATAGTGGATCTCTAAGTCCAATTTTTCTGCAGCCATTAAAAGATAGTGCCTAAGCATCTTGTTGTGACCTTCTCCCTTTTCCATGGGCTCCTCCAACCCTGGGCCTCTGGTGACTACACACAGACACACACACACACATCTGCAGCTGGGAGTTCCAGCTCTGTCCACCATCATTGCAATCAAAGAGCACCCACATGAGCTGGTGCCGTTAGAAAAATTATTTGCCAAATGTATCCTGATGAAACACATGAGTGCAGTGCCTAAAAAAAAAATCTGAAGCCACATGTTTGGTTAAGATAATGGAATTGTTTCTCGTAGGGAAAGGTAGGCAATTAACCTCTTGTGTCCTGCACAGCAAAACTGAGTGCACATCTCTAGGAAAGGAACTTTTTCAGAGTGTACTAGCACTTGCTGCAACTTCGCTCCACGATTTTCCTGTGGCCTTGCCTGAAGAGTTACCCAGGCCTGGCCCCGGGAGTTCAGGCTGCTACCCTCGTGACAGATAAGACTAAATGAGAATGGGCTCCCTCCCGAGGAAACACATCTGTATTCCAAGCTGCCACGAGGCTTTCACTGGGGCTGCACCCAGGACGTGCATGTTTTATGGAACCATTAATAGTGAATTTTCTGCTTGAATTCCTCGCTGCTGGGAGACAAAAGGCACCAGAGGGCTCTGAGTCAGGGCTCAGGGCTGGGGAGGAAATGTTCTCATTTGCGTTGCATAGCTTGGTGCATGTGTATATACTCTAACCAAGCCGCAAACAACCCTCTCCCTCTGACACGACTGCCCAGATTCTTGCTAGTTCATTCAACACACAAGCAGGGTGCCAGGCACCGAGCTAGGGGCTGGACACACAGGTGAGAAGGAAACAGGACCCCGTATGCTACACACCAGAGACTTTGAAGCTTGAAAAAATGCATTGAGGACTGAGTGTAGTGGCGCATGCCTGTAGTCCCAGCTACTCAGGAGGCTGAGGCAGGAGGATCGCTTGAGCCCGGGAGTCTGAGGCTGCAGTGAGCTATGATGATGCCACTGCACTCTAGCACAGATGACAGAGCAAGACCCTGTCTCAAAACAAAA